>CABFVX010002534.1:30723-100162 GCA_902151425.1 Timema shepardi | reverse complement strand
CCCCCCCCTCATTTTATCGCGTTTAGCTTCTTATCACCCATCTGGGCATACAACATTTTAATATATTAGAGAAGGAAGAAGGAAGGTAGAATTGAAATTAAATAGACCCAGCATTTGCGTGGAAGAGGGGAAAATCTTCTCAGTATACCTGGATTTGAACCCTGGCATACCCCCATCACCCAGCCTATCCTGAATAAATGGCGTTTAAATATATATATTGAACGCATTAACACCCTCGTCCACTTGGCCATTGGTGCATTTTGTCCCATTATAAAAATGACCAAATTTAAATCTAACTTGTGTTTAGGATCCTATAATGTTTTTTTTAATATTGGCTTAACCTTGAGCATTTAATTTTTACGACGGCCATTGAAAGTATTAAAGGGTATTCGGTAACTTTATTTTATCACGGCTTTTTAAAAAGAGCCTGTTTATTGTTTTTAATTTATTAACAATGGTTTCGTTTGGCTGCAAAGACAGACAACTTATTTTCTTCTTTATTGTGTCGAAACTCTTGGTGTTTATAAATATGTTATACTACTTTAGATAGCCATACTGTGGCTTAAGTAACAGGGATAGACGTGTAATATATTGCCTGTATCTAGGGAGGTTGAAGTTTGAACCTCGGCAGGATGTGTTGTCACGTAGACCCACGCCGGTGGGAATGTGGTTTTAAATGTCAGGCTCATACAATCTGTTTTGCCGGTGACATGGAGGTCAGGATTTGAGTAGGTAGGGATGAGTAACGTCGAAATTATAAGACGTGTACATGGCATTCGTTGTATGGGGAAAGTACACCCGGCCTGAATTCTATTCCCGACCTCTTCTTTCGCTTGAACACGAGACTTTACGAGCTTGACATTAAGCCCGCTTGCTCACCGATGCAAATTTGAATTCTATCATGTGGGGTTGAACAATATATATTAGAACTGCGTCTCACTACCCGTTCGGGTTATAGGCTTATCTACTAATTACGCTAATTGTTTAGGGATTAGAAAAGCTATATTTAGAGAAAATGTACTCACATTTTCGTGGAGGGAAAGTGGAAAACCATTTTGAAAAAAACACCCTCAGTACACCCAACCGAGATTCGAACCTTGATCTCCCCATCATCGGCAGTCTAGTCCACTGTGAGAGTAGCACCTTAGACCATACGGCCACCAAAGCTGGTGAGAGATAATTTAAAGTATAAGATAGTTGGGAGGTGCTGGATGATTAAATCCCAGACATATGTTTATCTGCCTGAAAGATACCAGAAATTACGCTACTAGACTGGAATAATTTCAAAGCTAAGCTTCGACGATCTATTTCAAAATCCGATATCTTATTTGAGAGTTTTTAGCCAGCAATAATTTGAACCGAAGTTTCATCCCGTTGAAGGTCCATACATTTTTTGGTAACGGTCCCATTTCACTCCGCTTTTGCTTTGTCACATTTACTAGTCCTGTGTTTAAGTTATCCTGTTATTTACTAATTTTTGTTTTGTTTATTTAATCCAATTGCTTTGCTTGAGCTGTAGGAAACCTTTGAAACGGAGTTTGCTCTACCTATTTTAGCTTTAGTTAGCGTACAAGTCTCTTCCTTAGTTAAAAAAAATATAATGTATTTGCCACTTTTAACCATTTTCTATTGTTTCACATTAAAACTAAAATTGGGTGCTATGAAACGCCTAAATCTTATCCGGTTTATGAATCACTTAAAGCACCACCCTTGTGCTATAGACCACCTAAACCATAATATTGTGTTTTATCAAGCATCTAAAATCTCACTTTTTGTGCTATAAAGCACCTAAAGCCTCATTTGTTTGCTATGAAGCACCTAAATCTTACGTTTTGCGTTATAAAGCGCTTAAAACCTCAATTTTGGTCTTACGAAGTGCTCAACCCCCACTTTAAGTGTTATTAAATGCTTAAACCCCCACTTTCTTTGCAATTAAGCGCCTCAAAACACCACATTTTGCGCTATTAAACCCATAAACCCCAACTTCTGTGCTATAAAGCTGTTAAAACTCCTTACTTACGTATTATAAGTGCCAAAAAACATCACCTCCTTTGCCAATAATACCTAAACCCCACCTTAGTTGCTATGAAGCGATTACAAATCCTTATTTAACCTTTTGTGTTAAAAAGTGACCAAAAAACCTCACCTATTTTGCTAATAAGCACTAAAAAAACTCCCACTTTTTTGCTTTTAAGTGCTTAAAATTCTCACCCTCTGTGCTATAAACCGACTAAAACCCATCTTCTCTGCTATTAAGCACCAACAAATCCTATCTTCTTTGCTATGAACCGACTAAAAACCCATCTTCCGTGCTCTAGAGCACACATAGATTCTTTTTTGCTATAAACCATTTACAAACACCACCTGTGCTAGTAAGCACTTAGAAATCTCACCTTTTTGTTTGTTTTTATGCTTCTATAAATCCCACCTTCTGTGCTATGAAGCGCCTAAAACCCCACCCGCTTTGTTAGTAAATGCCTAAAATCCCCGCCAGAAATAGTTGTTCACCTCTTCCCGAACCCAACCGACAGCTACCAACAATTTTTTTTTTGTTTCTTTTTGTTTCAGGTGGTTTCGGACCCCAATATTTCCAAAGTACCATGGACATGTTGTTATACGACGCCGTGCTCGCGACGCAGGCGGCTAAAGAGTTCTCTCCACCTTGGAGGAACGACGCCTGTCTAGGCTTCAATCCTTGCCCCTGCCAAATTTAGCAAGACCACTCGCGCGCATGCGCTGCTTTTGACTGGACTTCCCTTTAAGGCGGGTTTTCCCATCGGGCCGAGCGTAGACACGTTCTGCTGGTGAGGCTATACACGAAGCTACTGCTAAAGAAGACAGGGAGGTGTGATGGAGATAGTATAGGGCGAGGGGGTATGATTTTGTGTGTGTGTATCGCGTCTTAGTACCTATCCGCATAAATACTCTAAAAGGGTGGGTAGAATTTTGAGGAATTGTAACCGGAATTTGCTTTGGAGAGCGAGAGTGAGAAACTATTTTAGCACATAAATAACACAATACATCCTGAAGGGATAAGAACTCCTAACCTGTCCCTTTATCGACACTCGCAAATAAGATGACGAAACTGACACTTTTTTCTACTTGACCTTCGGTGCGGGCGGCAAAGATTTAGTTATATTTTATAAGGGTCAAAACTAACCTTGTTTATATTGTATACAAAAAAAACTACTCATCTTAATACCTCGTTTTCTTTGACGTCTCTTTATGTGGAACAAACCAATCAAAAAAATAAATGTTTTTAGGTCAGACAATAGAGAGCGTGCGGGTCCTCATTTACGACTCACCAACATAGCTGTCAATTTGTATTCTTCTGCTTCAGTGTTGCTCATACTTTCGCCAGCTTCTCATAAAAACAAGCAATTTGCTATCTTTTAAAGTACATATAAATGGTTGTTTCAAATTTATATAACTATCTAGTAGAAAGATAAACAAAGCAATGAGAGAAGTAAAGAAATGCACCGCACAGACTTTCTCTCGCTTTTATCTTAAATTTACATTTACTAAAACCTCGTATGATTTGTTAAACGAAATAATTGTTGTAGAAACATAACAACAAAGATCATAAATGAAATAATATACACTGTTACTTACTTTATGGCACTAGGAACTGTTACAGAAAAATTTAGAAAACAGAAACATCTTGGTCCTCCAAAGAGCACAAGAATCAAATTCATTTACAAAGACTTGAATTAAAAAGTATATATATTTGCTTACAGATAAGAAATTATTGGTTTCATAAAAATATATTTCAAATTATTTATATCTTTAATAGTACTAGGCTTTAACTTTACAATGGTAAGCTAGTTAGTTATCTAAAATAGTTGCGGAAAAATTATGAAAATTTTAAAATTTTCTCCATTTAAAGTACCCTCGAAGTCATTTTCATGGGAAAATGAGAATTGCCAATTATTTATAATGATGAACAAATTCTAGATATAAATTTAATCAAAACCTTTAGAGTGACTTTTGATAAAACCTTTCTCCTTCTGCCCTTCAGTAAAACCTCAATTTTAGGGTTAGATGTCTAATTCTAAAAATCCCTCAAGGGGACCTTATGAAAACCCCATATACGGATTTATAGCCCAATTGGTAAATAGTTTCAGCCTAAGCCCGAGGTACAGACAAACGGCATTGTGAGAACCACTTTTTGTTTCAGGGAGTCATGAAACGTCGACATTTTTCAAAATTTCGAAGTTTTTTTTTTATGATTACAATACTTTATCTCCAAGGTGTCGATAGAAAGTAAAAATCTATGATATCACATCATCTAGATTCATTTGTGCATACATACTATCATTTATGACCAATAAAACTCTCTAGTTTGTCGTGCACCTTCTAAAATCCTTCACGTACCACATTTTGAAGAACACTGCCCTGTCCACGCAACAATTATTATAGTTCGCTATGTATAACCTCATCAGTAGAACACAATTTATTGAAATTAACATTTAGTACGGAATAAGTGTCGTTCATCTCCTATTGTTAAAATCCACGTTGAAAGATAACAGCTTGACACAGGAATCGAACCATGGACCTTTGATTTACGCGCCTATGCTCTGGAGAGTTCAGTGGTAGAGCATTGATATGCTAAAACATATGTCCTGGTTTCATTTCCCGTGTTCAACTGTAATATTTTAATGTAAATTTTCTTTTAAAAAAACTGTTGCTATTTATATATATATCCTTGATATAATTTTAAGAAGCATATTTTAAAATATCACATAAAAAATTGTACTAAGATTGCGTCAAATATTGTTCACTTTATGAGTACTATATTTATTATACTATATTATATTTATATTATAAGCGTCCTTCAAATAAATTTCAAAACTATTTCTGGCAGTTCACACAAAAACATTCCATTTTTTTTTTTTTTAGTAAATGAGCTTATCATTCAAATTATGTTTATAATTTATATTGTCATAATATTAAAATTATTATTTGTTCTAAGTTAATTTTCAGAATTTTATGTTAAATATAAATATACATTTATATTGTCTGTTTCTATCGGTATATATATTTTTAAACTTACATGTTTTTTATTTTTTAAACAAATGTTGAAAATATGTCATTTTTGCTTAGGAATCAAACCCATAGCCTTCGAGTAAGATCATCGAAGTATTAAATCTAAGCGCCCAGGTTTGATTCCTTTATTAAGATGTATATTTGAATCTTAGCGTGTAGACCTGTTTGAAACTATGTTTTTGTATCACAATGATTTATAAGATATTTTGTGTTAGTGAAAATTTCAAAATGTGTTCTGACATTCCATAAAATATAGTTAATTTTTTAAAAAAAGCTATCAAAAAATGTCCATTCCAAAATGAGTTTACATCATTGGGTAAATATTTGCTACTGATACCATTACAAGTATTTTTGAAAATTAATTTGCTATGATTTAATTTTAATAATAGAGCTTCTTGTTATTCACATTTGATGGGAAACGCCACCTTGAAAGGAAAAAAAGTCCCTAAACTTGACTTGATCTATGAGGCTTAATTTTTTTTAAATTTCATGTACATACATTAAAAAAAGAGTCGTTATTCTGTTTTTTGTCTGTTCAAAGACTAGATCAATATCATAGAAAGTTATCTTCCTTCATCTTGTGTACATAAACGTGTAATCAACCACACTGTGTTGACCCTGTACAGCAAATAATAAATAAGAAGTCTGTGATGTTCAAAAAATGACTGTTTCTTTATTTATATAACTGTAGGCTGATTAGAAAATTAAAGTGTTTTACTTAGAGAAATAAAGTTTTTGACTTTACTTTTACTATTTACTTAAGTATGTCAGAGAAGGAGATCAGACACAATTGTGACTTTCCCCTCAAAATAATACATTTTTGACTTTACTAACTAGAAATGTTTAGAACGTTAGTCAAGTTTTTTGACAAGCTAATTAGGAAGCAATAATTTCCTGTGGCTGTTTATACACGGCTCGAGCTAGAAGATAAACTATCGTCAGTCATATTTTAATATAATTAATTATGAGTGAAAATGAAGCATGAGTATGCGAGTAGGATAATAGTATCAGAGCATAAAGCCTCCGTTCATATTAATAAATACCTAACTGATATAACCGAATTATAGTAAACTATTTAACTTAGTACAAAATACGACACTAGATGTCATCGTTGCATTTTTTATATTCTTGTTTTTTATTGGCTGAACATTTAAATCCTGTAAAGTCATAGAGAAGTATTGTTTATTGTAAATACACAGTTTGTAAAAGTAAAAACTTTAGCTCTCTTAAGTTAAAGTTCTTTAATTGTGTAACCAGCCTTATTAATGATAGATGATAGTTTTTATTTGTTTTAATTATAGTTTCAACGTGCACTTTATAAACAAAGGCCTTTGTTGCCAAATCAGTCATAAACTGACCTCCACTTGTTTTCTTTGATAACAATAATACATTTAAGTTGAAGTCATTAATGGAAATGTTAACCCTCCTCATCCTATTATCTTAGGCTATACATTGTCAGTTAAAGGTACTACTAACGCAAATATTAATTCTCATCCTGTTCCGAGAAGGAGAGACCAGAGGGTAAAGCTGCAAGGTTTCTGTTTACCCCCAATACCGGGGGTCACAGAGTATTAAGCGCCAGGTACGAGGTACGAACCCCCTGGTCCGCCGCGTCACCGGACAACTAGATAAGACAGGACCGACGCCCTCGTCCACGTGTCCATCGTTGCAGGGTGGGTGTGATATTGATCGTGAAACAAAAGGGCTAGCTTCAACCCCTCCTTCTCCCCTTTTACCCATTTACTGAGGAGTTCCGGTCCGCCCTCTTCTTTACCACACCCTTCCACTTCCGGAAAATCCTCTTGTCTTCATCCTACCATTCAGCTGTTATCTAAGGGGGACAGGAAGAGGAGACTGTCATGATCCCAGTCCCCTTCTCTCTCAACACAAGGGGTCATGGAGACTCAACCACAGGTCTTAAAGAGAACATTGGTTCCATCCTATATGGTGCCTATATTAATAATGTTTTGTTTGTTCGTCTTTTTACTCAAATAGTAGACCTATAGTCGTATTGCCATAAGGATAACCTTAGCTATCTATTGCCATAGACTTAAGGTGCGGCAGAAGGGAGCGCGAGTATTTTTACAGTTTTTATATAATTGACATTTTTTGGCCCAAATAAATCAAATATCTCTCCATCAGCAACATAGAGTTTAGTTCTCCGCACATGCTAATAACAACAGATCTTGAACATCTATCAAAGGTACTGTGACATTTTGTCAAAACTTTTTCTCTTTATTTAAAATGTTTTGACAACATTCCAGGACACCTTTGATAGATATTCAAAATCTGTTGTTATTAGAATGTGCAGAAAACTAAACTCTATGTTGATATTGGTGAGATATTCGATTTATTTTGGCCAAAAAATGTCAATTATATAAAAACTGTAAAAATACTCGCGCTCCCTTCCGCCGCACCTTAACCTTTTTCCTACATATAAAAAAAGCTACTAAAGCTGCTTTAACAATTTGTCTTTGGATCATGAAAGTCATGAAATATAAGTGTGGTCATGAATATCATGGAAATGTCATGAATTAAGTTTGTTGCTCATGAATATCGTGAGGCAAGATAAACAAACTGGAAACTATATATTTAAATGAAGGAGAGCTATTAAAACTGTTTTGGTTGGATCTGCAGTCTGTAGACATCATGTATAATGCAGCTATACGCCAAGCCACATGTTTTTATCAGATTGTTAATGGAGAGGTAGGTATTAGAGTATGACCTTGATTATCCTAGATGATTGGGGGTCACAATCACCTTGAATTCCGAAAAACTCGATTTATATAAACTTTGTATAAAAATGATATTTTTCTTGGGTTAAATGAACAATTAATGGTCAAACATTGCATTTTGCTCCAACTTAAATTATTATTAGTATTGATATTAAGGTTTTATGGTGCGTCGATACAAAATGGTCATTAACTCCCTTCATCTTAAATATATTTGAGTCGACTGCAGCTTTATTAAACTTAAAATGAAACCATTTTAGGCGCGAGTGTAGAGGATGCAGGAAAGGGTTTTTTTTCAGTTTTCCTAGCAAAACATTTTTTCTAGCCATAATAAATATATTGCTTCAGTGGGAACATAGAGTTTAATTTTTTTCCCGTGATAATATCAAGATTTGTTGAACCTTTGTCGTGAGCATAGCGACATAAGATGACAAACGTTTTTAATTAATGGAAAAAGTTGTCATTAAATTTCAGGACATCCTTGACAGATATTTAACAACTGATGAGGTCACCAAGTAAATAAAATTAAACTCTTATGTTCGTACTGATGCAATATTTGATTTATTTTGTCCAAAAATGTTTTGATGTAAAAACTGGAAAAATACGGCCATCCTTTCGCGTTACCTACACTCCCACTTTAAGTTTTCGTCAAATTAACACTTTAAAACCGTCAATGTTCATATATAAGAGGCCACCATGAGCCCCAAATTCAATGTCAAGATAGAAGATTATGTGTGTGCTATTTAACGAATATATTAGAAATTAATATGAAAAAAATTGCCCCTCTGATTAAAGTTTCTCTTTGTCGCAAATTATTTGTTTTAATGTTTCGCTGAGAGAGAAACGAAAGATAAAACATTCACTTCTAAAAAAACTTTATCATTTCACAGGTTTTACTAGGTCAAAGTCGTGAGTTTCATGTTTAAAACTACATATAAAAATGTACAATGTTACCAACAGAAAACATTTAGTTATTTGAAGTTTAATAATAATGAGACGTTAGGACCCGCCTGGAGCTGCTGCAGAGCCAATCTTAGGGCCCTTTTATGCATGCGATTCTTGTCGTCCGACGGCAAATATTTATCCGTTTTATAAATCAGTGGGAACAAATGGATCCCTTTATGCTCTATCGTCTGAGTTAGTTGCCCTTTAGATTTCAATAACGTGTCGTCGTGTCCTAGGGATCGCATGCGGCTAAAACTCATCCGGCTTATCTATAAACATGGCGTTTAGTGTTTGCTTTTTTGCAAACGTGAGAGTTGTGTGTCGTCCGTTATTTAGAAATCAGTGCATCCAACCACCTATCTTGTTGGTCAGTTGTTTGAAGGGTTTCGGCAAGTGACGTCGTATAATTGTGTTGAAGCTGCATTAAATGTGGCCTGTCTAGAATGGTTCCTTGGAATGTTATCACTAGCTCATCAAACGATGTAATAAAATTTTATAATAATTTAAAAACTTGTCACTGTCGTCTCTTAATTTTCCGTGCAGATAATGAAATCCACTATCTACTGTACGTATCTTGCACTGTTTACGAGATGAACATCCCATCTTAAAGGCCACCCTATAAGCAGTGCACAACACGCACGAATCCATCCTCTAATGTAAGACATTGGCAACACTGATACAATATTTTCAGCCTCTACTAGTTTGTTCAACCGACGACTAAATGTCGCATGTATAAAGGAACCTTACGGACCGGATGAGTTTTTGCCGACAGTTTTTTCGGTTATCGGACGACACGAATTGCATGCACAAAAGGGCCCTTAGGCCGTGCGCGCGCCCATCAAGCTCGGTTTGGAGGGGGAGAAAAATTTGGGTAGTTCTACTAGTTATGGACCTCCTTAAGTAGCTAACTGAAACTTGTTCCCGCTTCCATGCCTATTTTTTATAAGGAAATCTTAAACTTCAAGGATGGCTAGCCCATGATGTCCTCTTAAAGATTCAGCCACCCCGTAAGCTTCAAGGACAACTAACCCATAATCAAGGCCGTAGCCAGCCAATAATTTCGGGAGGTGGGGGGCGGTGGGCACATCCCCTAATTGCTGGAAGCTAGAAAAAAGTCTAGGTGATAAACAATTCTAGAAGCTATCTGAAAGTTTTTTTTTGCAACATAACACCATAACTTCCAAAGGCTAGCAAAAATTCTAAATATTAAACAGCTCTAGAAGCTCTCTGAAGTGCTTTTTATGGTAACACATTCCCCTAATTTGTACTTGTATCTTAATTTTGATATTGTTTGATCAATAAATAAAGCAAATATATATTTTGTTGTTTTGAACCCCCTCCCCCCCAGCTTACGGCCTTGCCAATGATGTCCTTTTAAAGATTCAGCCACCCTGTAAGATTCAAGGATGGCTAGCCCATAATGTATTTTTAAAGATCCAGCCACTCCATAAACTTAAGGAAGAGCCCAGGATGTCTTCTTGAGGGTGCTTGCTATATGGTAGAACACTGAGACTAGTTGCAGACGTTTAGAAATCTCGCTGTTTTAGAGAAGTTGTTTGATACTTTTAAATATAGTTTTCAAATAAATGCAGACAAAATTTACTAGCAGATTTCTAATCAGTCCCAAATTTTAAGTTTTGAGTTTACTTACTTTTTTCTAAATTCAACGACAATTTACATGGAGATTTGTATTTCTGAGATTAAAGCAAAAAGTTAGAAACCTAGATAGATCTAGCCTTCCTATACCAAATAAAGTTATGTTTTGATTGGGTCACAACATACAATTTAAAGATAATGTGTGAAATGTTTTATAAGGTTTTATCCAAGCTATCACAATTTTTTTAAATACTTTAAATTTAAACTTTGATCTTTTTTATCTGGTCATACATAACCTTCGCCTACATTTAGGTGAAAACAATATTAAAATATATAAATCCCGTTAATAAATAATCCGGAATTTTCACGCGTCTGCAACGCTTCTCCGTGCTCTTCCATGTATCGAGCGATTTTATGCACTTTTAGATAAAGTTTTAACTATTTATCATATAACTTGATCACTAGGGGAAAATATCAACTTCATATCCAAGGAGAAATTATAGAAGAAAGTTAAACTTTAAATACAAAGAGACATCTTACGACTGTACTAACGATTATAACATGGCATAATTCTTAAGATGATGTACTTTTCATACGAGAATGAGGTATGTTTTTTCACAAAACTATTAGTGAGATCTTTTCAACTTTTAAAACGGTCAAAGTAACAGTGATTGGTCTAGGAGTAACGTAAAACGCTTTCTTACTATAAAAATCATCATTTCAACACGACGCGACGTATGTACAGCACCTTCCAACATGTCTAAATAACCGGCTAAAATGTATTCAATATCCATATTGACGACGAGTATTCTTGCAGCTGTCGGGGGAAAAAACTCGTTATGCCAAGGCCCGCCTAATTTGTAAGTCTGGAAGACATACAAGTTTCGTGTAGTAGTCATTGTTGCTTGAACCACCGATTACTAGTAATAGATGGAAACCTTGGGCAAAATAAAAAATTGCTGTTATTTTTAAAAGCCGATTTATATTTTAATAACAAAGAAAACAATATATAAATTGTAAAATGGTGTTTGGCTTGCTAGACTGAGTTATTAATTATTATAACTAGTCTGGTGTTTCCATTTTAGTATATAATCTTTTTATATTATTTATTAATACGCATTCCTTCACTATTTCCCCTGGGTAATCTTGATTATCTTGATTATTTTTTTTCTGGTTAATCCTAGTTCTCAATTTTCCCTAGATAATCTCCGTTTTTTGTTTCCCCTTGTGTATTAGTTATTCATTTCCTTTGGGTAATCCTAATCCTCCATTTACCCGAGATAGTCCTCGCTCTCTTTTGAACTCACCTACGCGTTGAATATGCAAGCACAGTTTCTTCAAAGTAAAGGCGCAACCTAGCTCCTAAAACTTCTGTTACGTCACAGTGCTTACCACGTGTTGACTCGTGTACAGTAGCCCCGTGGCTTCTTTGATGCTGACTGAAAGCTCACAGCTGACTTCTGATAGTAAACATTTAGGTATATACCTATATTTTGACTGTCAGAAGTGACAGCTGCTAAACACGTTTTTGCAGATCATATGGTTCGGCGTAGGGATACATAATTTGGTCTGGTAACTTTTCAAAACCTGTGAGCTGTCATTCAGCACCAAAGAAGCCATGGGGCTACTGTAGCACCAGTTACGAAGCGGAGTAAAACTATCAAACTGAATGTCATCTCTCTCCGAGTTCACTCGCATCAGTTCAAACTTTGATTTCTACGTTCACTGAAAACGGGAGCAGGACAGAAAAATGGTCATGCGCTGAACATAAACCAATCACCATTTTTCAGTACACTGGGTGCGAGTTTAAAATAATAGTTTCATCTTTGTCCGCTCTGCATCATACACTCTCTTTATAAGTGCCCAATCTGCTCAGAGATAATAATGCATTCACCATAGTGCTATGTGCCGTAATTATACTAAGCAAATTGACATGTTGATAATTGCCTACCGCTATAAAACAAAACGTGTTGACAATCGCATGTTTCTATTTGGCGTAATAAAGCTTTATAGGCAAATACTCATTTCTATGACAGTGTGAAATGCTAGCCATTTAAGCAGAGCAAACTGTCTTCTGTGCTCTAATTTCGGTGAACATGTGAATCAGGCTTTATTTAACAGTTGTTAAATTAATAATTTTCATTGCACGTTCACACAGATGTTTTCTTAAATTAAGTAGAAGTCACCTATTACCGTGTGAACCACCAACTATAATTGTGGCTATTATCAAAACAAGTAATTATCATGGAAACTTGTGCGTTATTTGGTAGTAGCGCATGTTATATATAGACGCATGCGTTGAAAAGATACAAGCTGCCTTTCAATACTGAACAAAGATTGCATTGCCCTTCAATCTAAAGTAAAAAGAAGTATCTTTGTTTTGAAATATAGTTTGATGGAAGTTGTTTTAATTAAATGTATTTTATAGACATACATTCTTGAAAATATCCTGGATTGTTTCTAAAAGGATTTATATATTTTTTGTGACAACTATTCTCCAATTAAAGATGTAAATAATGACCTTATGAATGCGCGTTGAATATCTGGTTATTTCGTGATAGCTGCCATCATTTCAGTAAATATCTCTCTACGGGACTAAGTACGAGAACGTCGCCCATGTGCGTGGGGCATAGCAATTAATTCACTTTGGTCCAGACCAAGCCTATCCATCATCTAGCCTATCCGATGCATTGTTCATGCATGAAGACGATCAGGCTAAGACTAGTTTGAGCATAGGCTAAACGGTTTATTTATTTGAACCTAAGAATGCACTGCACTATGTTTATTAAATCTAGCGGTTTAGTTATATACATAAATCTAGATTTTAAATTATTTAATTTGCTCTTATTGCAATTATAGAGAATTTGTGAAAAATATATACATTAAGAGTTTTAGGAATAAAAGAGTACGTATGACTCGGTGTATGGATGTTGTTGAAGGGAGTATGTAGGGATAGGGAAGTGTGGATAAAGTTAGTGAGGATGGAATAAGTACGGATCCTGTACGGGAACGGGATGATTTAGATATGCTAAGTATGAAATTATAGTATAGAGAACAGTTTGGAAAATACAAACATATTTTTCAGGGTAAGTTTTGATTTTATCTATCATAGGGTTTTCCAAATTAAAAGTGCCCTAGGGCCACAATTGAATTCAAGAGTCTAGTGGCAAACGTGTGAATTGGTATTCAATTTTTGAATAATAAAATAAGTAATTTAAACAAGTTTAAATAGATTTTTAACGAGTTTTCTCACCAAAATATACTATCTTTGCTAAGTCAATATAATAAAGCAGGCGTAAGGAAGAAATTGAGCATGAACATTAGTTGGAGCTTTCATGAATTTTTCCCACGCATCAAATTTACCTACTACAGTAGATTACATTCCCGAGAAGCTTCGTGGGCCGCAAACAAAAAAAGGCATCGTTGGCCGCCAACCCCTTTTTTGTCAAATAGGACAGCTGTATATCCCAAGAATTGGCGTATACATATGAATATATTAAAGTAGTTTTAACAGCTTTGGTATCTTTGGGATACTATCCTATCTACAATGTCAGGTAAATAGCACAAGAGCTGTATCTTCGGATAGAGCCCCGAGTTTTCATTATGGCTTCTAGTTACTACTGATGGCGTCCATGGTTGGAGTTTCACACTGGGGCCCTGTCAACACGGTCAGAGCTACAGAATGAATTATGTATGAAAGGAAAATTGGGGTTGGGGTGTTGAGTAATCGTGTGGACAAAGACAAAGAAGACTTTCGTGGGCTTACCCAGTAATGAGTATAGATCTGTATCCGAGAGCGTACTATACTAAAGGATAAAAAAAGAAATAATATGCAAAACCAAAAGTGAGCACCCTTGCTTTTGTGTGTGTGTGTGTGTGTGTGTGTGTGTGTGTGTAGAGATCTTCTATTCATACAAAAGTACTATGTGGAATAGTTATCGTGTATAAAGCAAAAAGTTAGTTTGTGTCCAGAAAAAAAATCACTTCTAGAGAAAAATAAAGGAGTTGGGGAGCGTTTCAAAGCTTCCAAAACTAATAAAAAAAAACTATTTTCATGTCTAGTAGAAAACGAATATTCGGTAGGAAGGTATAAGACCCCCTCCAAAAAACCATAACATTTTAAAAGGGGACTTCGGGAAAAGGAGGAATAAAGGGAGTAGAGCATGAACGGGGGAAAAAAAAAGTGTGATTAAAAATTTAAATTTATCGGGAATTTAGAGGGATCACTTCAAATAACCAAATAAGTCTTAGATATTCGAAATTTCTAAGCTGAAGTTTGTTGGATTAGGGATTTTCAAAATTTATAGAACTATTATATACACTTACTTATGATGGTAGAAGATTTGAGTTTGTCAAGCAGGTACGTAAGTACATAGGGCCACCCCAAAGAGTCTAAACATTTTTAAAATTTCAAAATAAAAGACTGGAAAATGGTAAATTTGAGGGTTCTCCAAAATGTCGATAATTAATAGGAAAAAACTTTTGATGTGGTAGAAAATTGAAATTTGATAGGAAACTATGGGGACGAGGCAAGTTCACTAAACAATTTTAAATTTAAAAATTAATGTGTGGAAAATAAAGGAGCTAGGAATTTCAAAAACTAATAGAAAAAAATACTTCCCGATATGATATAAAATATTTAAAATATTTGCAAGAAGGTAGGAAGACAACCTCATTAAATCAGAACCAACTTAAAATTTGAAAACTGGTGTTAAGCTGGAGCTTTAAAATCTCACTTAGGCTATTAAACTAAAAAAAGTTTAGGTTTGATGGAAGATTTAAATTCCGTAGTCAAGCAGAGGAATCTTTCCGGATATCCAAATGACGACAGAACATAAGAAATTTAAAAATGGAAGCCTAGGAAATGTGAGAGCACTAAATTGATAAAACTAATATAAAACACTTCTTTTTTTTCTATGTGGTTAGAAATTGATATTTGTTAGGGACGTAAAGGAACAACATCAAATAGTAAAAAATTTACAATTTCAAAATAAGAATGTGAAAAACCAAGGGGGAGGGGATATCTTTAGATTTTTCAAGAAAGGTTAGAAAATATACTTTTTAGCTTGAAAAAAATTGAATTTGGCCTGTAGATAAAAGGACCGATCCAAATAGCTATAAAAGCCAGGGAAATTTTAATAAAAATACTTCTCGGTGTGATAAAAAAAATGTTAATTTTGTATTAGCAAAATAACAAAAACACACACACGAAAATCAATGATCTTAAGGTGGTCTAAAAGCATTGAGATTAAATTGCAAAAATCTAGAGGAAAACCTAGGAGGGACAAAACAATTTAAATTAATTATTCTTTGCGACATAGCTCGGTGAGCCGTTAGAGTCTTTGGGAAACCAAGATGCTGTACTCATTTTTCATTATGTTTTTGTAACAATGTTTATTACTCATTGCACACATCTTATGATATTATTACACTAAAGTTTGCATTCGTTTGTTCACTCCATCTTTGTGTTGGGTAATGCTTTGTTTACTTTTTTATTTATTAATTACTGAACTGGTTTGGGATTGCCTTAGTTACAGTAGCCCCGTGGCTTCTTTGGTGCTGACTGACAGCTCACAGCTGACTTCTGACAGTCAACATTTAGGTATATACACCTATATTTTGACTGTCAGAAGTGACAGCTGCTAAACACATGTTGGATGTGGCTTACCCGTGCGCAGAACATGTCTAGCTGCTAGAATTATTATAAAGGGAGAGTTTAAGTATTAATTAAGCACCTTAGGGGGGGGGGAGTGAGGGGGTTCTGGCTTTGCTTATTTTTACTGAAAAGGGGGAGGGGGTCAGAACAATGTTTACGTAAGGCAGAGAGAGACAGGCAAGAAAGACGTACTGACCCAGTCCCCCAAATGGATACATCATAATTAAAAGTGTCGAGACGTGGATACAAGGACCTTGGTCATCAGATTAAATAGAGTTTTTTATAACTATAATAATTCATGTACTCACCAATATTACTTTTTTTATTATTCAAATTTAAATAATTTTTTATATAACTTTATAGCTGTTTTAATTCTTCCTATTTTAGTAGGCTACAATAAACTTCATTTCATTGTACAATAGTGTTAATTGTGAATATTTCGCACCATTAATTTACACCTCTACACTAATAACTACCATAAATTTATAAATTGTATAAAAAATATTTGCTATTCCTGTGAACAGATTACAAAAATGTCAACAAATAATAACGCAAGAAAGACGGGGAAAGGGAGTGGGAGTTCATCGTATGCTTGTTTTTTCATAAAAAGGAGGGGGTCAGAGGAGGTCAAAAATTACCAAAAAGGTGCTTTTGTAATACTTGAACGCCCCCAAAACTCTATTTGGTTGCCAAAGTATTTTTCTGTTTAGTCTATGACTTAACAAAAAAAATCGACCCGTCTCGATGGCGTAGTTAGCTAACGTACTAGTTTAGTGCTGAGCTAGACTGCCAAGGACGGGGAACTCAAGGTTTGAATCTCAGTTGGGCAAAATGAGATGGTTTTCCTAATTTGCTTTACACTCTCCCTCCACGCAAATGCGGGTTCACTTCTCTAATTTTAACCTCCCCAATCCCTAACCCATTATTATAATTAGTACTTAAGCGAATAACCCAAACGGGTAGTAAGACGCAGTGCTGAATAAATAAATAAACTAAAAAAATTGATTATTTTTATATTCGATTGATAAAATAAATAATAATAAATTAAGGGAAAACACTTTTGAACCTAAAAGTATGATTGTACAATGTAATATTTTTTGTGATTCTATAACATCTGGTTTTAGACTTTGTTTCGAATTGTTTGGTTCTATAACAATTAAATGACTGGAATGTCAATACGATTAGTTTCATTAGGGCTTTATTCTGAATGTTATTAAACGAAAAATTATTTTGATTTGAGCATTTGCCCATTGGTCACACAAAGACCGACGTAAAAAATGCCCAGGGCAAAATGATGTTTCGTTTTATAACATCAAGATCAAGTTCAATTTAAACACGATTTTATGAAAATATAAATCTAAATAATTATGTTATTTCAGTGTGGGCTTTTATAATATACATCTATATTAATGTATTTATACATATATTTGTACATGTATATATGCATTGCATATATATATGTATGCATGTATACTTATGTATATGCATTGCATATATATATAAGTACACATATGAATATGTACATATAGGCCTATGTATTTTTAGGTGCTTATTTGGGTTTCAAAATAATTGAGGGAAGATGGACTCATTTTACTATGACACATTCAGCAATAATACACTTAGTAAGAATAGAGCACACCTAAAGGAATTGCGACTAATATTTCTTTTTACATCAATTTTACTTAAAAAAAAAGTTTTCCACTACATCGGTGAAATAAATTCAATATATTCTTAAATAGTTCCTGTAACAACCATTCAAAGTCATATGTATTTATGTTTATATTAGAAGCAAGCTCTATTGGCTGGTCATGAAAATGTTCCATATAAATATTCTTAGAAACATAGATATGAAAAAAATGTTTTAGTTTGGGGTTATGTTTATCTAAAATGAAAAACTATAAAAAATATGTTCTTTAATGATTATGTAGGGGCAATCGGTGATATCAGAGTAGACTATGCGCGTTGAGTGTATAGAGAAGGGCGTAAGCAATTAGTCCGCAACTTGAACTACTCATTGCTGAACAGAAAGGGTGAGGGAAAAAGTGCTAAGGTTTTAAATTGGGTAAATAAGAAGCCTAGAAACTATGACAACTATTTATAGTTAGGGGAGGTAGCGCCCAGGTCACATGAGTTGAGCGAGAGGTGTATTGAGGTGTTTTTTTTCCTAAATGGTTTCCCAATCTTCCCGCAAATAACTGGTATTTTCCTTTAAATTATACTTCCTCCCTACCCAGGCCCGGATTAAGGCATGTGCCAAGTGTTATCCGCCTGGCAAATATATCACTTTATCTTTTCATATTTATTTTGTGATAATATTATATTTCAATGTTTCATTAGGATATTTTAATGTTTTTTCTTAAAAATTTATCCCAAACTAATCTAGAAATTCCCTAATAGAAGGGCGTTGGAGGCCTGGTATTATATTTAGTCCGATAGTCCATGCTTAGAAATTAACGCAACCTTTGCTTTTGGCAAACCGGAAATATTACATATCTGCAGATGGTACCGTTGACTTTTGACAGAAAAATAAATATTCATTTTCTATTGACACACATTTCTGAGGTAAAATAATAATGAAATTATTAATATTGAAGAATTAACTAAATGTGACGTGAGTAAAACGCAAAAAAAGTTTTTAATAATTAAATAATTTTTAATATACTAAGAGTACTAACTATTAAATCTGCAGACCATGGAATACATAAAATGCAATTACACTGAAATAGTCTATAATTACATTATGTCCAGTATTATTATATTATTAGTTATTAATTTGTGGTACTATAATCCACTCAGTATATAATATACTGTATAGTTTAATAGTTTCTATAGTATTTATAATTAATATGCTAATAACAAAACTCATGGTACTCACCATGATTGCTAAAAGTTTGTCTCTAAATAAAATTATCCATGTATGAGATATATATATGTAAGATTCATAATCATTCACTGTGGACCTAGCTTCTAAGGAGCCCAAGCTCTACTTGGCACAGGGCCCCCAAAAGTGTTAATCCGGGCCTGTCCCTACCATAATAGTGTATATATGACGTTAGTCTGTAAGGGGAATAAGACGAAGAATATGGAGCTGATCCATTGTTCAATGCTGATGACTTAAGAAATTGATAATATCCCTAAATTTTTCCGGTGAAAATTTTCTCTCTTGTAATCCCAGAGGAAGCGGATGTACTCGTAAAGGATTTGTATCTCTATATTAACATAACCGGTCTACAGAAGGCCAGACCCTGGAGACACAATCAACCACCAATCACTGTAGTGAGTATATAAATTATAGTAGAAAACTGCAATAGATTGTATTGCTTTAAAAAAAACTCATTTGCTAATAATGTTTATAATGTTAACTTTCTTAGAAGGAATCAAACTGACGTGGTAACTTTAAAAATTGACTATGTTTTGAGCACATTCACATCATTAAAATAGTCGAAAAAAATTACGAGAAAGAAGTTAAGTAGAACGTTCTAAAATGGCCGATTTTCCATCTCCAATTTCTTATTACGGCCCATCCACCGCTTCCTATTTATTTAGCCAATTCCCCTCCCCACCACTACTTCCTCCAAGTATTGGATCCTGAGTCACGTCTGCCAACTGAACTGAACCCGCATTTCCCTGGGCGACTCATCTCCCGCCCTCTCCTGTATTGAGGTCGAACTTTCAATCATCTTCCGCACGAACTGTCTCTCGATATTGGGGTCCGTATCGGGGTTCAATGCTAGGCGAGCCCTGCTTCCCTCTCATCGATAACTTTGACTCTCAGGTGAACACGAAGGAAGTTCTTATCAGGAAGAAATGAAGGGGTGTGGACTTATATATAGTGCACCTCGTCTTATTTCCCACTCGTGCTCTCCGAATCTGTTCTCTAATGGCGTAGGTAAGATACATTTTACAATATGACGTACAGGCGAAGGTTCACTGCATTTATTCTTATCTATTCTTAAATTATTTATTGTGAAACAATGCCAAAAGTAATCTGCAACAAAATATTCTCAACATAACTCGCGCCATTGTCAGCAACTTTCAAATATAGACTAGAATTATTTCTTTGTAGTCGAATTCTTTTGTCTGTAAAGTATGTACTTTCAAGTAGATTGCCTTTAATGGCGTTGTAAAGAATTAAGCATTACCACCCGTCATGCATTCTCCGCTATCTTTCTTTCTATCCCGGGGCATATTGAAGCCACTTAGCACACAAAGTATTCCTTTGTCAGCAAGTGTTGAAGACAGTTTTTTTAATGGTGTAGTGTATCTATTTTTTTTTTTTTGTTACGTGACATTGATAGTAGTATACTGTAACCTCGTTCTTCTTTTTTTTTTTCTTCTTAACTTGGATGTAATACTCGCGCTTTTCTTTTCTGCGCCACGTCTTATTACTAGTTTGGGCTTTCCAAATATTTACACTACTAAGGTAGGGACCAGTAAGGTAGAATTTAGAGGACATATAGGCTTACTCTCATTTGTGAGAAGGGAGAGTAGAAAACCATATAGGAAAAACCACTCTCAGTAGGCCTACATCCCTACATCCGCCGGGATTTGTATTCTGGTCTATCTGGCACTAGGATTGTGGTATCGAAAGATAAGTATTTATACTTAGCTCTTTCCAAGTATCGAGAGAAAATTATCGATTGCATACACATATCAAAATGATGTATCGATAGCATTATGTATCGGTATTGAAAGAATAAGCAGAACATTTTAAACGAAGATAATGTTTTTCCTTTATCTATTTATTTTCTTTTAATACAGCAAGCTCTCTTATAACGCGATCCAGAAAAACTATCGAGTTATCGAAAGATCGTTTTATAGAGAATATTCATTAAATGAAAAAATATAGGTTAGGGGGTAGTAGATACCGACCAGATTGATGAAAAATCACTTTCCGTTTATATCTCGACCTATTTTATATTTCATTTTTGTTGTGTAGGGTCTGCATCATATTGTGTTATTTTTAAAAAAAAGTCAAAATTCAACTAATGAACATTCAAATACCAAAATAATACCTTAATCACATAAGGTAGAATTATCTATAAAGAGGAAAACAATGGTGTTTATTGCAATCGAGCTGGAAACAGACTGAGGCGATAAGAGCAGGCGCTATTTATTATAATACCAGTGGCGTAGAAACAAGACTCTAGCGCGGGGAATCACAATGGTTCGTTATCGAAAAATGATCCCCATTTCGTTGATCTTTTTGTATCCAAATCACGAAGTAAAAATATGCGTTATAGAATAACTCCCTGTAGTTAGAATATTTGTCCTCTGACCGTCCCCTTTCACCTACCACTACAGTGCCCCCCTCTGACCTTGCTACCACATTGGACCCAAACACCGCCACAATTGTGAAATCATTTATATACAGACCCTTCCTTCAGAAACATGGGGAATTTGAAGAATATCGAAGTGAGATCTTTAAAAAATAAATTTTTAAAATCATAAATAAAAAGACTAACTGAACTTTTGCTTATTATTAATTAGTATTTTTTAAATTACAGATAAATCAATGGTGTTTAGTATTAAGTGTATGGTTTTCAAATTACGGACAACAAATTGTTTTTAATATTAAGTGTTTCTTAGTTTATACAAGCATATTAATACAAACTATATGTAGATTTGTAATTGTACTGTACTATTTTTTTCTTCTCTACCATTTATTTTGTTTTTTGAATCTATCTTTTTATCAAATTATTGAAACTTTAAAAAAATAGCTCATCACCTCATTTCATCTGGTTCGCCATATTAATGTATGAATATAACGCAGCCCTTTAGAAGCTCTTGTTTGTAAAGCGTTTTTAAGTGAACCATATACATCACTTCCACAAAAAAGATACATCCAAATGATTATTTTCATAAGTTCATGTTTCATTAACGTAGAAACGGTTAAAAGAAAAAAAAAAGTTAAAAGCGAATGATTTGTTGCTAAAGTTTTGACTGCAAAAAGTGACAACAGCTCAACATAGGGTTTTGCAGATCATATGGTTTGGCGAATGGATACACAAGAGTAGATCTGGTAACATTTGCAAGTTGTCATTTACCACTAATTCCACGCTGTAAATACCGTAGTTACTTTTTTACATCCATTACTGTGTCCAGTATTTGGCCTGGGTCAGTTTTTTTTAAAATTCCATTACCACTTATTAGGACTGACGTAGCTTCATATGCCTTATAATCTAACTTAAGACTAGGACAAGCACAACATCCAGTTCCCGGCTGTTAATTTATCAACATGAAAGGGTAAGCCCATGTTTTAATCAATGATACATTTTTGGCCATGTCGGGAATCGAACCTAGGACCCTCAAGCTCAGTAGGCAGATACGCTACTGTCTAAGATAAGGTGTCGGACCAAATACCGCAGATACTAAATGTGGTAACTATATAAAATACTTGCTAAATTAACTATCAGACTTTGAAAATTTGGTACCCCTTTATATATTTAAATCAATTTTGTTTCAATTAAATTGGGGATTTTTTTTAAAATAATTAAGACAGTGATAATTGGACATGGTTTTAAATTCAAAAATTGTTTTATTTTCCTTCTTAGTAAGTCGTGAAAACAGCTATTCTGAATATTATTTTTTTAAGGGTAGGGAATTGTAGGGTGCATTGGGAATAAGTTTATTTATGGAACAAAATAAGTTTGAAAAGCACTGTCTTAGATCATTATATCGCTGAGACGGGCTCGTGCGAAGTTATCAAACGTGTACTAGGAGTAATCATAATCATGGACTCAATACGTGCACAATAACTTTCATACGTCCCGAATAGGGGATTGCTAAATTTCCATAGATAAGAATAGTTGTGAAATTTGGTGTACGCTTTCTAAACATAGATATCTAGCCACCTGACTTACAAACCAACAATTAACACCCTACACTATCAACATGAACACATAGCAACCAGGACGCGAACATAAACAGGAAATGACTTACAAACTAACTCTTCCAAGGAGAATAACACTAAACACAATACTAACACCGGGAATGGTAATATCTGGGTAACAGGACAAGTCCATACACAATAATAGTTTCACAAACTAACTTAACCTAGGACAGCAACACTCAACATTATTATTGGAAATTGTAATATCTGGATAGCAACTAGTAGGATCAACCCATACACAGGAACGTAGACTTACAAACTAACTTAACTAAGACAGCAACATTTATCACCCAACAATAAAACAGCTACACTTAACATAAAATTTTACCTTTTCATTTTCTACCCCATTAGTGTAAATATTTGGATATCCCAGTAGTAAGATGCTCCTGTATCAAGAGAAGGATCGTTTGTGTTGTATGCGTTGTGTTCAGAAAGCACAAAAGTGAGAGGAGTTTAATTTTTTTTAAAGGACTGGCAACCTGACATTAGTGCGTCACCATTAGCGCTTCTCACCTGGTGAGCCTGTAATACCCGCTTCTTCCATCCAATAATACCCGCTACCCTGCCCACCTCACCTGCCTGCATACAAACCAGCTGAGCTGCCTTTTGTAGCTGAAACACTCTCCAAAACATCAACTTCAGTTATGTTGGGTTTTTTTTCTTAGAAAATGTTCCCTAAACCCTAACCATCCACATTTAATAATATCTAGAGCGATTTATAATGGATCAAAAACCTTTTCGCCCTCCAGTTTGAAAACGTGTGGTCTTTAGTGCGGTTAAATATAACTGTCCCTCTAATTCATTTTGAAAGATTCAGAGTAGTTTAAGATACGTACCATCGAGCACGTTTTTCAAAGGTACCATTTCCCTCTTGTAACTGGTTTGCTGGTGATGAGGTCAGGGTTGGAATCCTGTCAAGGTGCATGTTTAAAAAAAGTTTCTCACCATCCTTCCACGAAAATGCGAGTGCATTTTATCTAAACTATACCTTTCTACTGCATACCACATTAGCGTGTTTAAAATTATTGTAGCCCAGATGGTTAGTAAGACACGGAACATATATATACTCGTCATGTTCGTGTATAACAAATATTGTTATATTTTATTCAAACCTTATGCAAATGTCATTTTCTGATCTAAAGAAAAAGAGAAATTACACCGTATCTACTCTGGTTGTTTGAGTCATTCATTCTTCGTGCAGACGTAACCTGACCTTGTAGAATGTCAAAAGATGGGCCTCCGCCATCAATATATTGCGAGTCACCAGCCACTTACATACACTTCCGACCTAATAAAACTTGAACCCTATAGTATTTTAAAGATTCCTTGTATAATAGGACCCGTAAGAAGAAACCATCAGAAAATACAAATATACATTTTTGCAGTTGACATTGAAAACATTTCGCTTTACCGGTTTAAGATCACATGACTTTACCTATAAATATATTTAAATTGTTTAGGTAAATTTTATACCTGCCAAAAAAAAAGGTCCTTACTATCTAAATCAAACTCTAGCTTTTATTCTACACAATTAGTGTCTTAGATATAATTTTCCAGATTTAAATGGAATCTAAAGTTAATTGTTTTCGACCCATTTAGAAGCATTTTAAGTTTGTGCGAATCCATGATTTTCATTATTCAATCTAATACTTATTTCACAATAAAAATGTTTCGGATCAAATATTTTGATATGAAACATTAAGGCAGATTGTATATATTATTATTATTATTATTAGCACCACGTCTTACTACCCGTTCGGGTTATACGCACTTACGCTAATGTGTAATGGTAGGGTGATTGTGAGATGAAATGGAGGACCTACAGTTTAACGTGGAATCCGAACCACGGTGGAGGCCTGGCATTCCCAGATTGTATATAATAAATACATATGCATACAGTATAATTTCACAAATTTATATGGTCAAGTTAAATAGACTAGACTGCTGAAGACGAAGATATAAGGGTTCGAACTCTGCTGGGTGCACTGAGGCTGATTTTTCCTAAATGGTTTTCCACTCTCCTTTCACGAAAATGTGCGTGCGCTTCATATAAATTAAACCTTCATAATCCCTAACACATTAGTATAATTAGTACACAGGCATAAAAATCGAACGGGTAGTAAGATGCAGTGCTAAAAATAATATAAACTTACGTTTTAATTAGACTTTACAATGACATAAATATCTATCAGGGTGTTGGCATGGTCTCTGGATTAAAACGGTTGCTGGTACGATAGTCATATTTGGGGTTGGTGTGATCTGCTACTATAAATACTTTTTTTTAGCACTGCGTCTTACTACCTATTCAGTTTATATGGAAATGGTTTAATTTCGCTAGTGACCTATGGTTGATAAAGGTTGAATTTAGAGGATGTATACCCGCATTTGCATGGAGGTAGACTGAAAAACCATTTAGGAAACACCACACTTAGTAAACATCATCATCAGCAGTCTAGTCTATTGTAAGAGTGACGCCTTAGGCCATGCATCCGCCGAAGTAGGTAGATCTATATAAATGCTTCACTTTAACATAAATAATTCTATGTAGTCATAGGTCTATTATAAAGAGCTTACACTGAAACATAATGGCACTGGGATTTATATTGGATCGTTCAGAAGCCAAATAGTTCAAGTCACTTGACTTAGCATTGGTATTTCAAATAATTTACCGTATCATTAATTACTTTCTTGCTATCTCACAGGTAGAGAAAGTATTGTGATCGTAAAAAAAATCGAACTCGAGAGTTTGATGAATCTCGACGTTTCATGACCCCCCACCCCCGAATTCTAAAAAGTATTTTTTGAATCTTCGTCCGTCTGTCTGTACCTCCGACTAGAGCCAAAACTATTTTACCGATCGGGCTAAATCTTGGTATCTAGGATTTTCATAGGGTTACCCCACGGGGTTGTTGGAATTGGATATCCAACCCTAAAATTAAGAGTAGTAAACTGAAGAACAAAAAGAGAAAAAGTCGATTTTCTCAAAATCGGCTCTTAACGATTTTGATTCAATTTCATTTCAAAGCAGTTATAAATATTATAAACAAATTAGCTACTTTTAATATTTCGGCACAATGGCTTTAAGGGCTTCGGTATGATGTGTGTATATATATATATATATATATATATATATATATATATATATATATATATATATATGCAATGATAAGTAATTTCATATCTCAAATAGTTTTGGAGATATGATAAAAAAAAATAGAATTTACGCATCATACCGAAGCCCTTAAAGCCATTGTGCCGAAATATTAAAAGTAGCTAATTTGCAAATACCACTTTTTAGAGTTCGGTGGGTCATGAGACGTAAATTATATGATTTAACTTTTCGAACACTAAAGGTGAAGTATTGCGACCGTAAAAAAAATCTAACCTGAAATGCTGAAGATATTTACGTCTCATGACCCACCGAACTCTAAAAAGTGGTATTTGCAATGCCGTCTGTCTGTGTGTCTCTTTAACCCCAAAATTAAGATTAATTTAATAAATAGCGAAAAGAGAACAAATCAATTTTCTTATAATTTGCTCTAACGATTTCGATTAAAACTCATGTCTAGGCGTTGATTAAGATTATGAATAAGCTGGCTAGTTTCTTTTTCCCATGAAAATGACCTTTAGCGTACTTTACAGAAGCGGAAATTTCTGTATCTCCGTAAATATTTGAGATACTAAATAACTTATCATTGCAAAATTGTAGTACTATTAAAAATAAAAATAAACTTTTATATGAAATATATTTTTATAAAATCAACATTTTCTGAGATATTGGCGAATACATTAATACAATTTTGTGAGCTTTAATTGTAAAGAGATACTACTTAAGTTTAAACGCAATAATTCTCCAATGCCATAGCGTAATTAAATGTAAGTAAGTCTCTCAAAAAGGGGATGTTCTCTTTCTTTCAACCTCTTAGGAGAAATGTTTGTACAACAATGATCTATCTCTATAATCTTAGATTCAATAGTAAATATTTACATATTTTATTGGTCAAAATATATAAATGAAGAATTTAATAGCAATGCAATAACCATAAGATATACAACCCCTAATGAAATGTCGAAAATTTTAAACTGGTTGTCGACATTTTAATACGAAGTGTTGACCCTTGAGGACCCAATATCAATATTTTTACTTTCTCGCTACCTTACAGGTAGAGCAAATATTGTGATCGTCAAAAAAAATTTGAACTCGAGATTTTGATAGTCTTCAACGTCTCATGACTCCCCGAACTCTAAAAAGTGGTTTTCGCAATGCCTTCTTTCTGTCTGTCCATCTGTCTGTCAGTCTACCTCGGGCTAGAGCCTAAACTATTTTACCAATTGTAATAAAATTTTGTATATAAGATTTTCATAGGTCTACCCCAAGGAATTTTTGGAATTTGATATCCAATCCTAAAATTAAGGGTAGTTTCCTTAAGGTCGTAAAAGAAAATATCCATTTTATCAAAATCGGCTTCAAAGAATTTGATTAGATTTCATTTCTAAGCTTTGATCAATATTACAAACCAAATGGATACTCTCAACTTTTTGTCAAAATGACTTTAAGGGTTCCGGTCTGATGCGTAAATTCTATTTTTTTTTCTCCGTAAATCTTTGAGATATGAAATCACTTATCATTGCATACATGTGGATCTATTGATCATAAACATATTTTACTTGAAGTATATTTTTATAAAACCAAACGTTTTTAAGCTATACACAAACATATTTTTCTTTTAACTTTGCCAACACTTTAAGGTAAAGTATTACGACTGTCAAAAAAAATCTAACCCAAGATGATGGATGTCAACGTTTCATGACCCCTCGAACCCTAAAATTAATAGCAGTTTACTAGAGGATGAAAAGAGAAAAATTCCATTTTCTCCAAATCTGCTATAACGATTCTATATATCTCATTTTAGACTCATTAGTCAATAATTACTTATATTATTGGTCAAAATTTATAAAAGAGAAATTTATTAGCAATGCGATAGCAATAAGATGTGCATCCCCTAGTAAAATGACGAAAATTTTAACCGGAAGTCAACATTTTAATACGAAATGTTGGCCCTCAGGGACCCAATATCGATATTTTATATTGGTCCAAACATACAAATGAAGATAATTCTTTAAAAATAAAATTATGAAATTTAAAACCACGAATAAAAAATGTTTTACGTATATCGAACGCAATTGGTTCTCGGGTTTGCTAGTGTATATTATATCACGAATTTTGAGTAAATATCTCCGTTTCATGACTGGAGAAGATAGTTTCATAGAATTAAATAAAATTATATTTTTTAATGTATGTTAAAGGGGGATCGAAAGTGGTGCAAGTGAAGGTAAGTATTTGGGGAGTTTTTATAACCAAAAACTTTTCTTGGCCAAAACAGATAAAATATTGTTCCATTGTATGGATTTTGTTTAATTTAATACACATATGTCTCAAACGTTCCTGTATATATGTCATGATTATAGTGGTATTTGATTAGAAACCTGTCACATAAAAAGAAACAAGCTCCACATAAATTCTGTGATGCCCATGGTAAGCTACATATTCAAGAGCTGTTGGAATTATTATGTGTAGCAAATTAAACTACAGTAGCCCCATTACTTCTTTGGTGCTGACTGACAGCTCATAGCTGATAGTTGATGGCTTTGAAAAGTTACCAGACCACATTATGTATCCCTACGCCGAACCATATTATCTGCAAAAATATGTGGTTAGCAGCTGTCACTTCTGACAGTCAAAATTTAGGTATATACCTAAATGTTGACTGTCAGAAGTCAGCTGTGAGCTGTCAGTTAGCACCAAAGAAGCCATGGGGCTACTGTATATGTATCTTATCTACTGGAGCAATATTTGATTTATTTTAACCATAAACCTTTTTGCTATAAACACTTCGAAATCACTTACCTTAACTCGTGCTCCCAACAAAAAGGTCGTATAAATAGGGCGCCCTGGGACTCTTGAAACCAACCATGCCATCCGTGTCCCCAATTTATCTGTTCCTGACGCATGCGTTCTATTAAGTATTAGATGCAAAATAACCAGAGTGTACACGTCTCTTTGATTTGGAGATTCAAGTCTCGGCCGCTCGGGGCGGGTCGAGGATGTCTACCTTTGTGTGTGTGTTGTATTGACTTTCCAATTTGTGGGACTGTGCGTTTTCCAAGATACCATATCTCAAGTTTTATCGGAATCAAATACGAGACATGTTTTTTTTATACAGAATAAATTTGGAAACTTGGGTAGCCTACATCTTGCGGCCGCGTCTCAACGTCAACTTGGTTGTGACTTTTTATATCTTATTTATTTATGGGTTTGCGTCGTATCTTCGTGTATACTTATCAAGGAAGCTGCGAGGAAGAACGTCTTATATCTCTTTTTTTTCTCTATCTTTCTAGATACACTTTTCCTCCGGTCTATCCACATATATCACACTAATGGGGTTGGGAGGAGAAATCGTGAAATTTAGACGGTATGTTCACGGCACTAGTGTGGAGGAAGTTTAGGAACATATTTGGGAAAAACTCCTCCATTGTGTCTAGCTGGGTTTCGAACCTTGACCTCCACTTCACCGATGAACGATGTGTTGTTTAGCTATTGACCCGCATGCCTGCTAGCAAGTAATTTTTTTACACTCGAATTAAATGATTCAAAGTTTAATCTCCTGATATTTTATATTGGCTAAACTACAAAAAAATAAGTAGCTTTTTTGGGATTAGCTAGTTTTTTTATCATTCAGCAATTTAATAATATGACCAAATCCCCATGAGTAGTCGCATGATCTAATGCATCACGCTCGAGTAATGCACTTTCGGTGACGTAGAGGTTGGAGTTCAAGTCCCGGTCGACAGTGTACTGAGGTTTTTGATTTCTTTCTCTTCATCTACGTAAATGCGGATATATTTCCTCTAAAATTCTTCCTTACTCATTCCTCTTACATTAACGTAGCTCGGAATGTATGCGTCCGACCCGCGCGGGCACTACGACGCAACGAGAGTAACCAAATCATACAATATTTATTGAAAACTATCGTATTTAGAAATTTTAGTTAGAAACCTATTGATTTTTTTAAAATTCCTAATGTCAAAGAATAGATCCAAAACTATAAGAAATATTTCACTCAAATCTAACTTTATATATATATATATATATAATTATATCTAAAAGTCACTCATTCCCAGTGACGAACAGTTTTTTAACTAGAAAATAAACAACGAACCGCTGTAACGAATGTTTACATCATTATCTGTTTTTAACGACGAGCGCTGGTAATTTTTTTTATCAGGGAGGCTATAATTATGTTAAGAGAGGCTTTTGCCCCCCCCCCTCCCCCCTACATGGCACACATATAAAGCTTGGTTCACGATGAAAAAAAAAGAATTAAAATGTATGTGTGTGTATGTGTGTCTGTATGTGGTGCACACGTCACACGTGATACGTTTGATTCGAATTTAATGAATCACAATTGAAACTTAAAACATAAAATCTAGCTAAACAAACATGTCAGTAACAGAGTCCTCTAGCGGATAGAAGTTAAACTATAAGAGCGTCAAATCATTTTAATACGTATATTAAAAAATAAAATTGCAGCACGTCTTAATCTCCGTCCAGGCTAACTGCGTTTAATTACTTTAATGAAGTATGGATGAGAGAGGTTATTTGTAAACGGAGACAAATTTGCGTGACAGTAGATTAGGAAACCATTCAGGAAAAACTACTCTCAGTAGACCCAACTAGGACTCGCAAAAAATCAAATTATATATTATCGGGTGACCTGGTGGTCTAGTGGTTAAGGTGTCTGACTTCTATGCTGGCGGCCGGGGTTCAATCCTCGGTCCCGGCAAAGATTTATCTGATTACTAAACCCTTCCTTCACCTATGACAAGACATCTTGTGAATGTGAGGAATGCCAGGTCTCCACCGTGGTTCGGATTCCACGTTAAACTGTAGGTCCTTCATTTCATGTCACAATCACCCTACCATTACACATTAGCGTAAGTGCGTATAACCCGAACGGGTAGTAAGACGCGGTGCTAATAATAATAATATATATTATCCTGAAAATTGAAAAATGAAACAAGGTAGAGAATTCCCCACAAGAAAGCATAAATAATAGCTTCGGCTATTTTATTCTCAAGTTATATAAGCTTAACTTTCAGTCAACGTGACCAACAATGCGAGAAAAGCAAATAAATATATACTTAGTTAGAACTAATCACAAACAATATTACATTTAATTCAATTAAAATAAACAGATAATATCTTAGAAAAACGTAAGATTAAATATTAAACAGGACACATTCAAATTAACGAAAACTACCTTTTGATTGGTTGATAACATGATCTCGTTCCGTGCAGGAATGCTTAAGAAAAATGATGGTAATTTCCAACAACGTTTTAAATAACTGCTACACCACGCATGATTTATTGTGAACTGTTACATAAGATAACATTGATTCTTTTCTTATGAGGGACGCCTACTGAAGCACTGAAACGCGTTGCAGACGTCCAGAAATACCTCGTTATTTATTAAATGGTTTTCTATTTCTAGATATGGTTCATTTAAAAATGGAGGCTAATGTTATAACTATCAATATGCCCTATAGGATTAAAAACCTCGAATTTTAAGTTTTATAATATTTCTAAAAACCTCATAAATGTGAAATTAGATCATTTTCAAGGACTTTTCTTGCGAAATGTTTCAATTCTGAGATCAAGAAAGATAAATGGCTAGGATCATATAACCTCTATTTCTCATGCAAATATATTTTTATAACAGGATCATAACAGAACATTCTAAGATGATTAAGGATAGTTTTTGTGGTTTGGAAGCAACTCCTATAAGTAATGCATTAGTGCGAAGATATTTCCCTTAGAGTAGGTGGCGCCGTTAAGTACACGTCTTAACACATACATCTACTTTTGACTTACTCTATTTGAGCCCAACTTAAAAACTGTTTGTAAAAAGCTCACGCTAAGTACTCAAATTAAAAAAAAGTATTCCCAATCCTCGAAGCTAGAATATGTCAACATGACCGCATGCATAACACATTAACTTATACAGGGTGATTCAAATGTCACGTAAGCCAAAGAAAAAACTTATATTTTGTGCCATCAATTCAGCATAGTGTTGATTTATTCGGCACGCGTGATTCTGGAAAACTACGCACAAACGATTGTTGGCATTCCATGTACGAATTGGCTTTAAAATAATGTTCCGAAATGAACCCTCACTCTGCTCGTGAAAGACTCATCTTACACTTTCAAATGCTGTAACTCAACTGGCTAGACCTAGTGTATATCCCAAGATCACATGGCTGCATAACACCCGGCCAACATTAGAGTGTTGCCATGTATATAAACAACATGTTCATTTTACATGTTCTTCTTCGAGAAATATCCTTGGGAAAACAGGGTTGTGCAACTTTTGGATCATCCTGTATAAGGCGTAAGTGTATTGGGAAGGTTTCAAAATTTCCATATACCACTCTAAGAATAGAGTATTCCACACCACTGACGGAATTAAACAATACAACTCTTTGAAAACACACTCTCTCTCTTCTTTTTTTTTTGCATTGGGCATTGTTCAAAGAAAATAATTCATGTTTATTTGATTCATTCCCATTCCAACGGTTATGTGTATTGTATTGAGGCTTATTAAATTGTTTGGAAAAATAATTAAATTCGATCTCACCCCTTCTCAACCTCCAACCTTTACCATTGTTATACATATCATTAAGCATGTACTATCAAAATGCATTATTCAATATCATCCCGATACGCGGCGTAATGCGATTGAATTGAATTATTTAAGTCTATTGTTATTTTAACCTGTTTTAATGATTGTGTAGCATTTCAGTCGCAAAATAATCGATGTAGACTATAACATTCGCATGTTTAACGTTCTTTTATTTTACCCGCAAAGATGGACACGTGGACTCAACGTCAGGGTTTTTACTAGTCTTCTATGAAAGGGACGGGGAGATCGGGGTTATAATCCCACCCGGGTGTACTGAGGAGGTTTTATTTTCTTTTCAAAATAGTTTCCCAATTTACTTCCACACAAATCTAAGGACCATTTCCTCTATATTATTCCTCCCTTCACCCTACCCCATTAGTCTAACTAAAAATGCGGATTGATTGACCGGGAAGTGAGTAGTGAATCACAAAAAATAACCTTTAACTACTAGTAATAATATTTCACGAAATTTTTCAATTCTGGTATGTTTAGTCAAATCAACGTAAAGTGACCCGTGCCAGTTGTCACGTGATCTAAAACTGTTATACTCACATTATACTGAATTTTCAGTGACAAAATAGGTCAAGGTTCGAATCTTGGGTGCACCAGGAAGGTACTTCCTACATGTAACTTTTACTTTAGTTTTCCCATCGCCTCTTTATGTTAGCATGGGTGTACCTCTCTTAAAAACTGCCTTACATATTACTACCACATTTATTAGGCCATTAGAGGTGCCACCTAAATGAAGGGAAATTTCCTCACACCCCTGTAGCTATGATCGGAAAGGCAGTAATGAAGCTTCAAAACCACTAAAACGATCCTCAAATATCTTATAATGTTCTCGTTTAACCCTGTTAAAAATGACTTTATTTGTTTCTAACCACTTACTTTGCTATCAAAACCAAACATTTCACGTAAAACGTCCATGAAAATGAGATAACTTTACTTTTTTTATTGATTTTTAAGAGGTATAAGACTTCAAATTCAAAGCTTTTAATTCTATAGGAATATGTTGGTACCTTCCCTCTTTATTTTGACCGGAACTATATATTGAAATTTTTAAAAAAGCTTTAAATAACGCCAAATGTTTGGACGTCTGCAACACGTTTCAACGCTCTGGTAGGCAGCCCTCTTAAAGGCTTAAGTACATCTGATAAAAGGAAGTTCTCATGACAGTGCAACGCTTGGGTTAAATTCAGGACGCACTTCCTGTTAGATCGCTGAATATGGTTGTCATACCTTACCTACCTTCCAATGCATTGCGGTGATCAAAAGGAGCTGTAACGGTAATTTAGCGCCATTAAAAAAACTGTATTTATTGTTTAAATTTATTTAGCGGTATTGTCATCCAGCCACGTGGTAACATGTCGAGATAAGATTTTCTATATTGGGCTTAATATATCTCCAACTTTTACCATGGTTATGGTTAGGCATGCAGATAAAGACGTCAGTCTCATCTAGTCTGGTTTTTTCCAGCTGATGGGAAGGATGAGGTTTGAACCCCGATCGGACGTAATGAAGGGTTTCCCTCACCACCCCCTTAATTGTGTACATATTGTCTGACACCTTAGCTAAGTCGGTAGCGTGTCTATCTGCTGAGGGGTCCCGGGTTCAATATCTGGCTGGCATAACAGAACAATTTATCAATGGTGAAATATGGCTTTTCTCTCTCACAGTGATGAATTAATGGCCGGGGGCTGGATGTTGTGTCTGTTATAGATTTGAGTTAATTTATAAGTCATGTTCTGATGTAATCAGTTGGTTATGAAGGTGCACGTTTAATACCTTGAATAAAATGAAAAAATGAAAATAGTTTCTTATTTTCCCCTTATACAAACGTGGCTACATTTCCTGTACACTATACCTTCCTTCTCCCTAAATCAATGGGGTATAAACATTCGGACAGTTTGGGTGGGTAATCTACAAACTCCGTAAGCCTCGTATCACTATAGTATTTATGATATTTAGTTTGGTACACACATTCCGTATCCTTATTCCCATGATATTGTGTCAACTATCAAACAATGGTAAAGTTTCACATACATACACTGTCCAATCACACTCGTCGAAATATAACTATTATATACATTTCTATAAATACTATTATTGACATTCTCATGATTTCATTTTTTGTTAAAGATTTTAAGTTAAAACTATGACATCTTTTCTCTAGTGAAGGTTCCTGGGAACTGTTATTGTTTCCCGTAGTCGTCCAAAGCGATAATCTTTAAGAAAGTTAAAGTTTTTTTTTAGCACTGCCTGTTTGAGTTGTACACCTATGTATTACACCAGCCAATTTTTTATATATATATATATATATATATATAGCTGTTTAATCACATGCATTGCCATTGATTGGACATAATGTGTTGTATAGTATTCAATTACTTACCTAAGTGAAAGTTAAAACGAAATACTTGGCGAAAAGTGTCTACTTCAAGAATTGACTGACAAACATGGGGACAGATAGAACTGTAAAATCCACTTTTTACTTTCTCATATCAAGACGTAGTATTGGGATCTCGGAAAAAACTGATTCCAAGATTATGACAAATGTCTACGTTTTATGTCAGCAAAACTCAAAACAGGGAATTTTACAATTCTGTCCATCTTTATGTTTGTTCCTGGCCATGAATCCAAAACGGTTTGATGGATTTTGTTCAAACTTAATATTTAAATTTTATAGGACTATACCACAAAACCGTTTTTAATTTAGCCCTTCAATTAATAGTTATTAACTGATGAGTCATATTTATGAATTACAATTTTTTCCGAAAAGGGTTCTAATGATTTTGTTTAGAATGCACATATCTAGGATTTGTTTGAAATGACAAATAGCGCTGCATAGTTGGTCTTTGGGCAAAAATTTGTTAAAGGGTGGATTAAAGATGTCATTTTTTAAAAAATTCTTAATATTTCGAAAATAACTTCAATTATTTTATTCAAAATGTATATCTGTAGATTGAGTGGTACGACAAATAACATTGTAAAAACCTATTTATGGGTAGTTTACTGATAACTAATTTTTCAAAAGCTTGAAATATTTTACAAATTGCTCTAACGATTTGGTTCCAAATGGGTATCTTGGGGGTATTTGACATGACAAATAGCCCTGTATACTTGGTTTTGGGTAATAATTCAATAAAGAGTCGTTTAATGTTGAGTGATTTATGAAAATTGGAATTATTTTGAAAATAGTTATAAAATTTTTGCTTAAAGTGTATGTCTGTCGAGTATTTGACATGAACATGACAAATAAAGCTGTATACTTGGGTTTTTTTTNTTTACTGATGACCTTTTATTTTCTTTCAGTAGTTAAAAAATGACTTTAGTGATTTAGTTCAAATTTGGAATTGGGAGGCTATTTTAAATATCAATAATAATATAATCTTTATTTATCTAAAATAAATCAACTTAAGGGTAATTTAAGGGTACATAATTATAGAAAATTTATAAACTTTTTAGAAATATACCTTGAAGATTGAATTCAAATTGGGATCGTGTGAATTGTTTTTCATGATAAGTAAAAATACGTTTTTATTTTTACAACTAACAACTAATTTTAGGGTGGTTAACAAATAATTTATTTTTGAAAATTTGAATTTTGTAAAATATATTTTTACAGTTTGATTTAAAATGTATGTGTAAAGAGTTTGATTACTGTGATTAACAATGATGTGTTTGTTTTCACGAGTAAAACTTATTTAATGGTAGGTCTAGTTTACTAAAAGCCTATTTCTCAAAATTTTCCTCGAAGCTCTAATACACAATATGAGAAAGTTTGTGCAATTTTATTATATCATATACTGAGCTCATGTTCACAAAAAAACGTAAATATTCGTAATAATCTAGAGATCAATTTTTTTTCACGGTCACAATACTTTCTCTTAATATGAGAAATAAAAGTATATAAAAAAAATCTAACAAGAATACCGTGAACTGGGAGTGCCTAACAAACAGCACACCACATGGGATGCAAGGAAATACAACATGCCTTATATTGTCTACAGTAATTCACTTATAAACCCATTATTGTACACTGGATGTTGCCACCTTGATGTGAAAAGGTCATTGATAGCGTCTAGAGAACCAAAGCAATGGATAGTAGTAAAATATTTAGTGATCGCTCCAATTTCAACATTCCTGAAGCCACTAAAACGTTTTAATACCCGATGGTTCTAACTTTTTAGTTGCGGATAATGGAACAGATGGAAGAATCCTGATTTTCGTTGCGTTTAAATTCACAAAACCTCTGAGAATTTTCAACTCATTTCAGGGATAGAACCTTCAAAGCGAGTTTCTCTTAATTTTATCAACTATAGGCCTACATAATTCATGTGGAATAGAAAGTACCGGTTGATCGAAAAATGTAGTTCCAACAATATTCACACTACTGCCGAAAAAACCCAACCTGAAACTTATGCTCGGATGCTTTCATTAATAAATGAAAAAATTCCGCCATTCATTCACAACAAATTTAAAGTTGACTGTGAAGGTGCAGTAGTCAAAATGTATCAAAACCACATATCCTGACTCAAATATTGCTGTAATACTTTTATTTTAATCAATTTCTTTGGCGTGCTATTCAAAATCTATATGTGACAGACAAGTATGCTAGGGATGAAAACTTTCACGTTCATGTGTTAAGCCCCGGCCCATTTACCACCTTCCTGTGTAGACGATGAATGGTTGGCGTCTAAATGCCCTGGTGACGTAGACCTCACTTCTTTTAACGATTATTTCGTGGAGGACTGGATGAATGATGATGATAGGCACTGGAAGGCACTGGAATTGTTACAGAGAGAGACACCGCAAAAAGAATTGATTGTAAGGCTGGTGTTCTAAACTTAGCAAAAAAAAAATCCCCAAAGTAGAACCCAATTTTGGAGACTTAATTAACATTTTAAAACAGGAAGCACTAGCTTTTGAAACAACAAAGATTCTACTTCGACAACACGTGGAACCCAAGCGACGACTTACGAAAGAAGAATTCCTGAACAAAAGGATTTTATAAATGGCGTCACAATATGAACAAATGTGATTTCTATAGAATCTATTAATTATCTGGAAACTCATAATCAATTGTTTTTATATTATAAAGTTGACGATGTCATAATAAACATCTTATATTTTATATGTTTTCTATTTAAAGCTAGGCGCCTGAGTTGGATCACTCAAATTCGATGTAAGAGCAGGCGCCGAACAGATGAAGCTAATACAAAACGATTGAGGTCAATTCGTTGCGATTTTAGTAGAGTTTAGTTACATCCACACATGATGACCAACGGGCAACTGCACAAGGCAAACGTCTTCGATGTTTTTTGAAATCAAGATATGAATTTAAATTGAATCAAAAGTTTATATCCATATATATCTATCTGGTCTTTCAGAAAATATTAGTTTCCATATGGTTTCAAGATAAATTTGAGTATTTGAGCTCACTTCGGAAATAATACCATGAAATGAGAGATCACCAAGAGGAACTACGCTGATGTGATGTGATGTTCAACGAGTTTGTTTATTTGACTAAACTAAATAAACTTGATAAACCATTTATTTTGCTAAGCCATCAACCTGATGACAACCACCATTTAATAATGCTCACTCATGCGCAGAAGAGCAAAATCAGTCTACCTCTTTCTTTGTTTTTGTAGGAAAACTCTTCTCGAGTTAAGTTTAGTTCAGCGTGCATTCGTACTATATGAGTTAATTTTTAAACTTTAATTTAAATTAAATTAAAACACCGGGTCTTAATACCCGTTCGAATTACGCTAATGGATTAGGAATTGTGAAGGTTGAATTTAGAGGAAGTTAACCCGCATTTGCATGGAGGGAGCGTTGAAAACCTTTTAGGAAAAACCACCCCAGTTCACCCGACCGAGATTCGAACCTAGATCTCCCCGTCCTCGGCAGTCTAGCTCAACACGAATCTAGCGCATTAGCCAACTAAGCCACCGAGGTAGGTATTATTTTGTTTAAACCCTATTTATTATAATCTCTAGATTTTAAATGTTAACAGTAGACCTACTATCAATCCACTTTGGTGGCTTCAAAGTCTAAGGCGCTACTCTCGCAGTAGACTAGACTTCCGATAGTATGGAGATTGAGGTTCAAATCTCGGTTGGGTGTGCTGAGGATGTTTTTTTCTAAAATGGTTTTCCACACTCCCTTCATGCAAATACGGGTACACTTCCTCTAAAAATAACGTTCTTAATCCTTAAAACCATCAGCGTAATTATTACATGAGCGAATAATCCGAACGGGTAGAAAGACTCGGGGCTAAAAAAAACCACAGTACTATCCCTGAACATCCCTCGTAGCTTTTGTTGAGGTAATAGCAGACACATGAGTGTTGGAATGTACCCACCAAATTAGGATTCATGAGACCATTCTGGCCACCTCTGTTAGACCGACTTGACCCTTGACCCCCTGTGAAAATAATCTCCCTACCGTTTACACATGATACCCAGCTGCCACTTCGTCCATTATTATTAACTGGATGGGCCGATCGCACGGTTAGTGTGCCTGATTCTTTTGTTAGTGCAAAGACTGGCTATTAGCCAGGGTGGTATGCAAGAACAAGGCTGCTTGCTGAGTGTTGAGTGTTAGTGGCGTTCTAGTTTATAACGCCCGCCCGCCCGCATCGGTGTTCACGTGAACTAAATATCAGGCTCATTTAGTCTGGTTTTCAAGTTACGAGGAGATTGGGGATGGAATCCCGGTTGGCTGCAATGCGGGTGTTCCCACTCTCCAATTGTTTCTTGCGCTCTCTCTCCAAGCAAATGTAGGTGCATTTCCTATAAATTCCACCGTTAATATATATCTCATTAGTATATTTAAAATTCATAGCCAATAGTCTGGATAGGTATTAATCACCAGTATAAAATACATATTTTGTTAACAGAACGAGCCCATGAACGCGATGCACACGAATTGTGGAACAACTCATCTGAGCTTGGTATTGCCCTTACACGAACTGCTGGGTAAAAATTAAATTTATAATGACTTTGTTCAAAATTGAACATGGAGGTTAGGTTAGGTTAGGCTATTGGCTAGGAGTTGAATGAAATTACAGGTTGTTCCACAAGTCATGTGGACAGGTATACCTTATTCCGCAATTCGAGTGCGCCAGACAGGGATATAGACGCCCAATTAACTTAGGCCCAGGCAGTAACAGTGAACACCCAACATTAGCATCAGGAAGCCCCAATCTTAAATAAGCCTCTTTAACCACTCGACCACTGGTAGAGAAGTCTGTCAAAGCGTCCTACTCCTTTTTTTGAATATGGTTGAATTCACTTTCCTGGTGAATTAGTAAACATCTTTTCCATAGAATAAACCGCTTTAAAACTTTCTCTTTTTTGTTGCAGCTATTTAAATGTTTGTCTCGTACAGAGATCAATAAAAAAACAAGAGGGTGTGGCTCCATAGTGACGTCAGACAGAGTTTCTGAGAAGCCTCGCAGGAATAACATTTGCATCCCAAACTCCACTGCTCCAAACTTTGAAATTTAAAATGTGTTCGAGTTGAAATTCCTCCCGCTCTTCTTTTTCCCCAGACTCCTCTCACACACGCTCCACCCCTTTTCAATTTAAAAATAATCATCTGGACTGCGTCTTACTACCCATCCGGGTATCCACATGTTTACACTTACGGGGGAAAAAGGAGGAAGGTAGATTCTAGACAAAGTGTATGTGTCATTCGTGTGGAGAAAGAGTGAACAACTTGTAAGAATAAACCACCACCTACAATACACTCGACTGGGATTTGTGCTCCGACCTCCACGTCACCGGCAAACGAACTTAAGTCCACGTGCGTTTTTTTAAATTACTGTGTTATTTAAGAGATAAATTAATGGGGTAAAGACGGATAGGGCAGTTTAATAGATGGTTTAACCACCTAAGGTGGTAGTGTAGAGGACGCGAAAAAATCAAGGTTTTTTTGCATTCTTTATGGAAAAAAACATTTTTTAGGTCAAAAGAAATCAACTATTACTCCAGTAGAAATACAGAGTTAAACTTTCTTCATACCTCAACAGTTCTAGGAATATCTGTCAAGGGTGTCCTGGAATTTAATGACAACTTTTTCTATTCATTTAAAAAGTTTATTCTCTAATGCCGCTATTCACATGACAGATATTCTTTAGCTGTTAACATCACTATGTGAAGAAAATTAAATTTTCTGTTTCTACTGGAAAAATATTGTATTTATTTTGTACAAGAAAAGTTTTTGTATAAAAACTGTAAAACCCCTTATCTTTTCTCGCGTCCCTACACTCCCACCTAAATCATTGACAATGAATGGGAAACCACACGAGACCAATAAAGGTACATTTATTTATTTTGAATATAAAAACATTGTTTGAATAGAAGTACGATTCATTTTGGAGATGTTTTGACTGGGTTCCAAACGAGTGGTTGATACCTTATCTCACTGGGTAGCCCGTCTCCCTACTCAATTATTGAGCCCTGAGTTCGATTCCTGGCACGACCAAAATAAATTTTCATTGGTAAAATTGTGGCTTCCCTATACAGCGATAGATAAACATATGTGAGTTTGGGTGTTGTGCTTGTTATAGAGTTAAATAAGTGGGATAAAATCTGTTGATTCCAAAAGTGCAAGTTCAATAATAAATTAATCATACTCAACCTAGTAGTATGAGTAGCTTAGATAAAAAATCCTCTTGAACAGAAGAATACTTTCTAATACCATTTGCTTTGCCAACTAAGTCTCATAATGCAGGTATTTGTTAAGAGGGCCACTTACCAAAACCTAGCCTACACGCCTAAAAATCAAGAATTATTTTTATTTCAAAATATAGTTCATGTCAAAATGGAGGGGAAAGGTTTTAATCTGTCACTATAGGATTAAACACCTCATATGTTAAGTTTTATAATTAAAAAATCATGAAATGGGGAAATTTCAATTTCAATGACGTTTCACATGAAACGTATAAGTTTTGAAACCAAGGCAAATGGTTGAAAACATATATTTAGGCTTTCTAAAACAAAGTAATTTTTTAAAAGGGTCACAACAGAACATTCTAAGATATCCATAATTTTTAAAAGTGGTTGTGAAGATTCAGAACATCCATTCCTATATGAAATAGGCCTACAGCAGGTTGAGGATATTTCTCTCCAAGTAGGCGGTGCCCTTAAATACAGATGGTGTTTGTCACGGTTTACACAAGCGCAACAGTAAAATATGAGAGATAAATAAATAACACATTAAACGTGCTATGTAAGCCTATACATATGTGCACGGATGCTTTTAAAAAATATATATATATTTACAAGCAGATAAAAAAGCTAGGAGTAACAACCATTTATTTGATATGTTTTTTTGTTATGTTTGCTTAGTCTTTAAAAAAAAATAGAATGAAAAAATGCTTTCCATTTTACCATCGCCGGAAATGTTATAATCTTTGAATACATATACAGGACGTGAAAGCTCTCGTTTTATTCCAGCAGCTTTAAAATGTGTGAGTGTGTGTGTGTGTGAGTGTGTGTGTGTGTATGTGTCTCCCCCCACCCTTTCCCTTTCCATCCATAGACCCCGTGAGTTGGGTAAAAAAAAGTGGTAAAGGGGGCAGGATGGTTGTTATAAAAGCTGCAGTAAACGCATATTTTGTTAACGTTGCTGACATCCTAACGAACTTCTTTCAAGGGGTTCGATTTCCCAGCTTGTCTCTGGGACACGCTGAGTCAGATCACGTGACATGAAATAATCCATTATCTCGAACGTCAGCCGGTTTGATTCCGGGTGATGTAGACGAACATAATTACTATTTATATTAAGCTATATTGAGAAAATTCAATTATTACACCTAGTGGCCTATTTTGTTCCTAGTTAAATAGCTGACAGCTATAATGTTCGACTATATATTAGTTATTGGTGTCCTGGCGGTCTAGGGGTAAGGTGTCTGGCTTCTGTGCTGGGGGTACGGGGTTCAATCCTCGGTCCCTGCACAGATTTATCTGATTGCCAAACCCTTTCTTCACCACTGACAAGACGTGTATTAATCACAACTTGTGAATGTATGGAAGGCCAGGCCTCCACCGTGGTTTGGATCCCACGTTAAACTGTAGGTCCTCTAGTTAATCTCACAATCACAATACCATTGCACATTAGCGTAAGTGCGAATAGCCCAAACGGGTAGTAAGACGTGGTGCTAATAATAATAGTAAAAATAATATTATTTATTTATAGATTATTCAAATATCTCCTGCTCATATAGCTTACATGAGTTCCATCTTCACATATTATAATTACATGATAAAATGGCTGACGATAGCTCTAGCAGACTATATAACACCCAAAGGAAATTATTTCATACTGACTAGCTAGTCAAAAAAAGAACTGTGACTTTTCGTTCTAACATTCCCAAATCTAAAAGTGTTACAGAGCTGAAAGTCACAACTATGTCTGATCTCATTCCTTAGCACAGAGGATAATGTACGGCAAGGATAATTTTTTTTAGATCTCCACAAAATTGGCTCTACTGTAGAACTACACAATTTTAATAAAGTAGAAAGTTTAAGATAAAAATATGTTATCCATGGATGTTGAGGATTGCAAATACTAAGATATACCTAATTTTAAGACAAAAATATCTAACCCATTTAAGTATTGACATTTTAATTTTTTCCTCTTATTTAAATAATTTCTAGCGCTAGGTACCTTAGAACTGCACATTATATAGAACTGCACGTAAAATTATTCAGTTCAATGCCATACTTCATAATTCTTAACGTAAAAACTTAATGTCACCAAGTTAAAGTTGTTTTAATTTCGTATCCGTCTTATTAGTATCAATATAATAAGTAAACGTGGAGGAGCTAGGCCTGAGCGTAATATTAGACTTAACTAAGTTAAATAGTTTTTAAGATTTTTTTGAAATGATATATCTATAAATAATCTTTTTAATACTCAAATAAATATGAGTTAATATTGCTGTATTAACCCTTTTACCTATAGCGAGATAACCAATGGAAAGACCTATAAGAATATAGAGATGTCAGAGCTACGTAACTATCGTTAAGAAAAGGTTTCTATATTTAGGCCTACCTTATACTTGTCTATCTCTCAAATCTGGCGGATGTAGATTGCAGATCACAGGATATTACTTATATTAGGTACACATGAAAGTAGACCTAATTTTTTGCTATCACATAGCCAAGGTTGTTCCAATACGAGACCGAAGTTAATTGGAAAATGGTATTAAATTTTCCTCATTTTCCTTTATTACTATCCATACGGATGGACACGCTAATGTAGGCGTCAGCCTTGACTAATTTGATTTGCCAGTGACGAGGAGGTCAAGGTTTGGTTTCCAGCTGGGGGGGAGGGGTGATTTTTGTATTTAGGGATATCCCACTGTCCCTTCACGCAAATGCCAGGCAAATTTCCTCTAAATTCTACTTTCCTCTTACTTATACCTTTAGTGTGAACAATGTGGTTAGCCTGGACGGAGAGTAAACGCGGAACACGGGGGAAAATTAGTTTGATTCAGCACCTTACTATCAGTCCAGGTAATCCGTGTTTAATAACAAGAGGGGCGTAAGGATGAGAAAGGTAGAGTTTTATAAGAAATTAACATGTGTTTGCGTGGAAGGATTTGATATTTTTTTTAGCACTGCGACTTTTTACCCATTCGGGTTATACGCCTTGGGAGGAGAGTTGAACACAATTTATGACTAATCTGGAACTATTTTCAGTATGCCGAGCCAGGATACGGGCCCTAGTCTCTCTTCCACCAAAAAAACAAACTGGGCTAGCTCAACGATTAGTCCGCGTGCCGAATGATGTGGTTTTGGGGGAAATAAGTATAAATAAAGACATATCAATCGTTAAGATAAAAATAAATGTTATTTTGACAATACCGGAAAACATTTCCCCGCCCATTTGTTGGCAGCAGTGTGTGCAAACAGGATGTGTGTGTGTGTGTATGAGAGAGATAGGATATGTTTCCCTGCATGTCAGGAGGATATGGTGATACATTAGTGGATCGAAGGGCCGGAGGGGACACGTTTTCCCCCATTTCAAAACTCCCCGACCTCGCAAGATAATCATCCCGTCATGTGGTAGCTTTCATCCTCTTTCCAAAACTTTTTTCCTCCCCCTTCTTTCCTTTCCCCCCTTATTTCTGGGCTACGTCACAGAGAGGCTTGTTGGCAGGGAGAGTTTAGGGGGGAGGGGATCACTTTAGTCTGGAGTGAAACCAGTCCATTCTTTCTTTCCCCTACTTTTTTCATTAAAGTTCATCGCAGTTGAAATCCAGGATGAAGTTATTAATGTGGAAAAGATGGATATTTATACTGACTGACTGAATGGATGGGAAAAAAAGGAGGGGAGATTTATTATTTTTATTATTATTAATTAAAACGAGTGAGTTGGGACATTTTATTTTCTGAATGCCTTTAGTTTAGCTTCTCCTATTTCTAGTTTTTAACTCGAATAGTTTTAGAGAGAGAGAGAGAGAGAAAAGTGTGTGTGACTATTAATAAGTTTATTTTTGTCTGGTTTTGGTTTATCTTGATATACAATGTTGTTAATGACTGCTTTGTTTTATAATTACTAAACGACATGATTTGTGGCTTGGAGATATCGTAGCGGATGATTAATATACAAGCCTGTACTCCGGGAGCTATGTGGTTATGTTATGTACTCTACTACAAGTCTGTGGGGGGTTGGTTCTATTCGTTGTGATGCTGATGATTATATTTATTATTTTCACATGGGTTCGTTCTGCTATGTACAGTAGCCCCATGGCTTCTTTGGTGCTGACTAACAGCTTTGAAAAATTACCAAACCAAATCATGTATCCCTACGCCGAAACATATTATCTGCAAAAACATGTGTTTACCAGCTGTTGCTTCTGAGAGTCAAAATTTGGGCATATACCTACATGTTGACTGTCATAAGTCAGCTGTGAGCTGTCAGTCAGCACCAAAGAAGCCATGGAGCTACTGTAACTATTACACATTTAGGTCTAGTTGTGCAGTATAAGACGTGCTGTCCTAGGTCAAGTTAGTTTGTAAGTACTGCTGTCCAATTATTAAAGATCTATAAGTGCTAAGGATGACTGGATGTGTAGTATTAAACGTACTGTCTAATGTGGGTTTGAGCGTAAATCGTCTTTTAATATTCCTATTTCTAAAACACTAGTAGTATATTAAATAACCCATTATCCACATCGGTGGTCATGTGGACTAAATGTCAAGCTAATCTAACCTGGTTTGGGGGAGGAGGAGGTCAGGTTTTGAATTCCACCAGGGTCTACTAAGGAGAGTTTTCACTAAATGAATTTCCATTCACCCTTCTCGTTTATGCTGTTACATTTCTTCTAAAACTCTATTTATTACACGTTAGAGTGAATTTATGGATAACCCGGACAATTAGTAAAATGCGTTGCACAAATAATAATTATGTGAATAACGTTTTTCATTGGTCCACACTTTAGTTGACTTTGCTTGAAAATATGTTATTTATCTCTCTTTCTTTTGTACCTACATACTTTAGTATATTTTGAACCAAATCTTCCAGTGTCGCTATTTAATTTATATTTCTCTATTGCTATTTACCCCCAATACGCAGTAAATAAATAAACAAATAAAGAAATTAAACACTTTTAACTCTACAACATTACATACTACAAACCCGTCAATTTCACCAAACGTTAACTATCAAACCAAAAGCTAAAAAAAAATATCTCAGCTGTCAACTTTTATCAATGATTATTGACCTCGAAATGTCCCAATCATTTTAACCCTAATGTAAATAAATTGGCAATTGTTCTTTCACTGTCTCTCTTTTTCTCTCTCATCTCATTACTTCATTCCCAACCTTAACCCCCACCTTCCCCCGCTAACAAATTGCGACTGACGTCAGATAGCAATATTGCCAACATCTGTCCCACAGTCTGTTTCGTTTGGATCTCTTTTATAACATATAAGTATTTCAAAACATCTTTCGAATATGTGTCGAGCAGATTTTTTTCTGGCAAGGATTATTACCATAAGGTAACTTTCATTGGTACCCCCAATCAACTTAAGAAGGCTTTTTATCTTCAACATTTCTTCGGATATGTGTTACAAATAAAATAAAGCTAAATAGATTAAATTAACAAGTTTGTAATACTGAGCCACCCACATAGATTTTTTGTAAAAAAAATAATAATATACATTTTAAAATTAGTTTGATTCATACATTTAACATCAAGACGAGGAGGGAGATTTTTCATGAAATTGCCTTCAAATTTCACTCAAAGGAGTTATGGAAAACCACCATTGGAAAACACATAATCCAGTGCACTCTGGCGGGGTCAAACTACGGACATTTGGGGTTGGAGTCAGTAATGAAAGGCATCACACATACACTCTAAACGGTGTTTGATGTTTGTTTGATGCCAGGTGATTCAGACAGGCAGGCGCAGTAAACCATCTTTCAGACGACCTTATTCTTTGGAGTGATTGGTTAGGTGGTGTGAAGCGGGGTAGAGGGGGTGCTACTGCAGCTCTAAGGGGCCTTTTACTATGCAAATAAAGGAATCAGCGCATGGTGACGCGGGTAATCTACTATTCAGAGAGAGGTTTGGTTCATTTAGCTGTAAAAGGACCGAGGGGGAGAGAATCTGATCATACTGCTGTCATATTTATCCAGTGATGAAGACTACACTCCAAAAACTTGCACACGTGGATTAAACGTCAAGCTCATCTAGTTTGGTTTGTCGGTGACGTGGAGGGTTGAATCACGACCAGTTGTAATGAGTGTGTTTTACCTCCATAAATGTTCTTCCCTCTTTCTCTCTACGCAAATGATGGGCACATTTACTCTAATCTTTACTTTCCTCATTAGTCACTACCCCTCTGGTGTAGCTTAAATTCGGATTGAGTGGATGGGTGGTAATAAGTGGAAATAAAATCCTACCCAGGGCTACTGACATTAGAGGTCTATACTCAAGGGCAGGGATGTGCAAACTTACTTACATAAGGACCAAATGAAATAAAAAATTGATGGGCCAAAGAATTTTATTCAATAATTTTTCTTCACAATTCATTTAATAAAATGATAAACACAATAGACTGACATGAATACGTTTAAATACATTGAGAATGCAAAACACTCAGAGCTATCTTAGTGGCTTACTATGTTTTTATGTTTGTTCAGAAGATTTTTATAATGGGGTGTGAGATGAGTGAAATTGTGAATGAGCTTCCACCATTTTTTCATAATCTGGGATAGACTGTGAGATGATTCTCAAGAGAGAAGCCAGATGATCGTCAGTAAGTTTCTAAGATCCCCATTCCTAAGTTTTATGGGTGAAAGCACTTGGTCGCCAGAATATGAAGATGTAAATATGGCCATACATTTTTTGGCATGATTTACCAAGTTTGGAAATGTTGATTTTGGCATGATTTTATAAAAATAAAATTTTGTTGTGGATGACGCGAAGCACGCGAAGAATAATAATGAATTATCAGTGCTGTCACCTTGCGTTCGAAAAATGACCTACCAATAGCGTTTAATAAAAATAGTAAAAATAGCTATAACATTTTAGTATTTTCACTAATTACATGCCTAGAAGTAGTTCTGACAAATTGTGCCTTGGTTTATTGTAATAATAACGCCAAGAGACAGGACACATTTAGTCTCCTCCTAATCTAATGATAAACCATAGCGCAATAATATTTTTACTTGCGCTTCAACCATCGTATTCACATTTAACTACACTGCTGTGCGGATTTGTGTCATCTTTGGTGAAGTTTAGTGCCAGTTCACGTATTTGACTGGCTATCTCAGCGCTAAAGTGAAATGTTGAGAATTTACTACACATAACAAATTGATGGAACTGGTGTTATGTTTAAGTAAATGACTTTGAAATGTTAGCAAAATTGTTCAATTTAAGGTAAATACCCAGACACGAGTTTACAGAGAACATATTTAGTCTCAGTAATATCCTTTTATTTTAAAGACAGGAATATTATGTCAATATCATTATGAACAATATTATACCATGATACTAATGGGTGTTATCGATTTTTAGAATCAGTTTCAAATTAATTATAGGTCAAAATTAAATGAAAAATGGAGCTCATCTGCTGAAGCATGCTCCTAAGTAGAGATAACTATCGGAAATTATACACGAACAAAAAAAAAGTTTGTCAGCTCTTTTTTCCCCCCAGTGCACACGATGGCCAGGTCAAAATGGGCCGGTAGTCCTGATTTTTAAATACATTAAAACACTCGGTTAGTGCTCATGAAGCTATTTTAGTTGTTCGCAAATCTCGTTCGTTAAAAGGTATTTGTATTTTTTATGTTTAAAAGTGTTCTAGCGAAGTGTAACTGTTAGCTTCATTCGACCATAAATAAACTGAATAGACTATGGCCCGACAAATCAAGAACAAAAATAACAGAGCTTGGATAAAGGAGCTATGGTTTTATTTCGTGGTAAGTGTATTGGTTTCGTATGCTACACCATTGTTGAAATAATTACCGTTCATTGTTCTTGGGGATCCATTGTTAAAATACATTTTAATGCAGTTCATTGTTTTGGCTGACACATTGTTGAAATACTTTTAGTTACTATTCTTTTTTGTTGTTGTGATATTTAGGAAACCCAATGTTAGATGACATTTTAGCTTTGAGTGAACAGTTTCAAGCAGTTTCAAGCCTATTCACGATATACGCTTAAACAGGGGTGGCGGAACGGGGAGGAGCACAGGGGACATAGCCGCCTTGATAGAAGTAGGGGGCAAAAGCAAGGTTTTGCCCCCCTTATGACATGTGATATAAATATACCAGTGTGGCCTACATAAATCGTGGAAAATCGGCAAAATATTTTCTATTTCAATTGTTTTTATACCAAAACTAAGAAAATTTGAATGAAGTCATATCTTAATCATTGTTGTTTAAATTACGCGCTGACTCCTAGTTGGCGCGTTCGCTGTAAATCATGTGGATTGAGCATGCGCCAAGCATTTGAATAGAAACCTAGCCGAGTGTGGTACCATTCTATTAGGTATGATATTGTGTTGGTTAACTTGGTTTTTAACATAAAGCGAACGGCAAACTACGAAGTATATGTGTGAGAAGAGCTTCTGCTTGCGGTGAATATTATAATTATTTAAAAAATATATTATGCTTGATTGAATTTACATTGACCCGTAAAGTCTATCAGATTTTATTCATCCATATGTTTGATCGTGTATGTCCACCTAACCTCTTCTGTCACTTGCTAGACGGGTTAGTGTGTTTGAGACAAATTTAATTTACCTGATGTTCGTTAGACACAGATAGTCCAGTTCAGAAGCGTATCAAGGTGGAAGAACGGAATATCAAGCTGAAAATTTGTGAACTTATATAACTGGCATCATGGAATAATAATCCGCTGAGTCCCAAAAAATTCCAGTTGAGCTAGATCCATAATAGCGGAAAATAGGCCACCATATTGGACTTTTACTTTTTTGAGTCTAATGGCTGAATAAAATATGATAGAAAGATAAAACTTGTATATAAACACTAATTACATCATTGATGACACGAATAATGTATATTTTGTGTCCGTGACACATTTTTATCACACTGTACAAGCTGCTTACTATTGTATGGTACTTAGAAGAAGACAAAAATGTTAAGAAGTTTTTTTTTATTATGAAGAAAGATGGGACTCAAAAATGTTTAAAGCAAAAGTTGTGGAGGGATACAAATTTCATATAAATCATCCTTAGTACATATTTTGTATGGCTGGACATGATAACCAGGAATGAATACAGCAATATGGAACAACACCACGTGCGCGAGGCAGCCTTATAAAACGTGGCCTGTTCCCAGCACTCGGTTTTGTTGGCGCTAAGTGAACACGTGCAAGTATGGATGCGTGACTTAGTCAGGTGTTGCAGTTTTGTTTTCTGTATATTACAATCAGTTTTTCACTAGTAGTTCGGGTGTTCAGATTGTCGCGCGTGTCAATAAATCGATGTATGTTTTTATGTTGAATACGTTACACTGGAATATTAATTGTGTGTTATTTGCAGGAGTAAATTCAAAGAGGTTGACGAGTCTAATGAGGTGAAAGCTGGGCAAAAAAAAAATTAGGAGAATTATTGTACTATACAAAGATGGAATTTATAATCTACTTGTAGGAAAAAAATTAATGAAGCTGCAGGTAAAAGCACGTACCAGGAGGAAAAGTATGGCCAGTATCTTAGAACAGTGGATTCAAGCTTTAACTTTAAGGCAAAGTTTTTTTGTGGGGAACTCATGGTTGTTAATAAGAAGCATCCCAAATGAACCAGTCGTCAGAGAGGTAACGATTTTGGAGTTAAAGAACTTTGCAGTGTTGTGCTCAATATGAGCCGATTATTGGGGACAAATTGTTCTTTCAATAATAACTCTGTAATAAATAGATCCATTTGCTGCAGAAAAATATTCAGTAGTTTGAACCTTCAGCAGACTCTAGGAGATATCACTGGAAATATTCTATTTCTTCAGAAATAACAGAATGCGATACAACCTATTCAATGTTCAGGAAAGAAAAATGGACCGCTTTCAATCTTTTGAAGAGGGAGGAAGAACCCAGAGAAGAATTACTTATTGTCAACATGAGGACAGCCTCTGCCGTAATTATTGCTTTGGTAGGAGAACATTTTATTATTTGAAAGTATGATGGTTAACGTCAACGAGGGCCTGGACAAGATGAGATACAAACTTTACGTTGGAACAATAGCAAAGCAGCCAATAAGCGCCAAGTTTGACCTGTCAGTCCCACCACCAACATCTGCTGTAGAAATACAGCAATCACAGCCTGTGAGCTAGACATGGCTCGGCGTTGCTCTCCCTCCAGCTACATTGAGTTGGGAAAATAAAGTTGGCTATCTTTTACCAGTACAAACCACATTACAACCTGCCCAGAATGTCTGCTTCGACTTATATTTTGTATTTGCAAACTGTGGAAGTAATTGCGAATGTCGTCGTGATGGCCTCCCCTGAACCGGTATTTGTGGCATTTGTGGTGGAGAAGTGTGTAGCAGCAGGAAAAAGACAACCTATGTTTGTGAAGAAGAAAGCGAGGATATGGCGGAAAATCCTGAAGGTGGAACCTCAACAGGACGTCGCCGCCAAAGCACTGCTATGACCACTGATACGCCTCCTACCAGCCGGGAAGATGCTCTTGTTATTATTATTATTATTATTACTATTAGCACCGCGTCTTACTACCCATTCGGGTTATACGCACTTACGCTAATGTGTAATGGTAGGGTGATTGTGAGATGAAATGAAGGACCTACAGTTTAACGTGGAATCCGAACCACGGTGGAGACCTGGCATTCCTCACATTCACAAGATGTCTTGTCAGAGGTGAAGGAAGGGTTTGGTAATCATATAAATCTTTGCCGGGATGCTCTTGTTGAATCATTCATTGGTTAATGGTGCAGTTCTAAATTTTTATAACATTATTTTGAATTCGTGACGAGCTTCAGTAACGAAAAACTTAACTACTAGCTACGCCCTGATTGTTGTCAACTATAATCTGCCCGACCAGCCATTGACATGGCCGAATTGGTTTTCTTCACTTCTGACGCACTTCCCACACTCCATTAATTTCCCAAATTTAAGTTTTATCCTTAATCTTTAGCGATCTATAACTTTTATAAAATAAGACAGTATCGGAAAATATTTGTTTAGCTTTCCAATAGGTCTAGTGTAACATTAAACTGACTATATATTGATGTAATAACATAAAATGCTCACACCTTCCTATGATAACTTTACCAACAATGTGAAATGCATTTTTATCCAAACCGCATCTTTCTAGCTCCTTTTATATAGCTGCCAGCATGGAAAAAGCAAAAATTCAAAATGGTGGCCTATTTCCCGCCATAGCGGATTTAGCGCAACTGGGATTTTGTGGGACTCAACAGTTTTGTGTTCCATGATATAATTTTTATATGCACACCAATTATTTACTTGATATTCCGTTTTCCCCTCATCTTGTCTAATAATGACTAAGACCAACAAAAATTTTAGCTGCCACAGTGGCTTGGTCGATCGCTTCAAATAATGTGTTGTAGGGGGCTTATATTCAACTACGGAACTTTCGGTCAGGCCTAGTTTTTTTTATTAATTATTACGTTTATTAGCATATGTACTATTAACGGCTTAATCTAATGGTGCAGGGATGAAGAAGGCAGTTAGGAGGAAGTGAACCCGCATTTGCGTGGAGGTGTTGGAGTGAAGATGAAAAATATTACAATGATAAATAACTTTTGAAAAACCACCTTCAGTTCCCCTGGCCGAGATTCGAACCTTGACCTCCCCGTTAATGGTTAACAAAGTATTGTGAGCCAACGACTCTACCACTTGACCACCCCTGCGGGTGAGTAAATACTTAGGCCAATATGCTAGCACGGTTCTCATCATACCCTAATATTTATTTGGACATTTTGCCCTCCCCGGCACCACCCCCCGGCTCTAAAACGTTCCGCCGCCACTGCCCTTAAGTACTAATTACGCTAATGGGCTAAGGATGGGAAAGGTTGAATTTATATAAAGTGAACCCACATTTGCTTGGAGGGATAGTGGAAAACCATTTAGAAAAAAAACCAGTTCACCCAAACGAGATTCGAACCATGATCTCCCCAACCTTGGCAGTCTAGCTCAACACGAAACTAGCACTTCGAACACTTAATTTCACTGTCAGCTGCAAGTCCAACTCAATCTATTGCCGGATTAATGCCCTAGGCAGGGGGTTCCCAAACTTTTTATACTGAAAGAGCCTGTGCAACAGAAAAAATACATGCTTGAGCCCTTATAAAAACGTTTACACCAATATTATGAACATTCGATAGTGACAATTAAATTTTACAATAATATAAAAGTGGGATAAAACAAATGAAAAATATTAGGCTATATGTCTGGCTGCGCTTTTGACAAATATCCTTCATTACGATTTGAAAAAAAAAATTGGCAATACTAATTACCGATCCTATTTTAAAGTGTGAAAAACAAATAAAATAATTTTCCAAAACTGCCTCACTTAGCCTGAGATAGCGATGGTGAAGAACAATTTTTAAAAACGCTGCTCTAGGCTACTAGACTTGCGACAAAAATGCCGCGACCAGGCAATGCCTTGTTACATTATGTTTCCATACTACACGACTACTGCCTTGTGACAGCGACCTGATCGCAAACGGGAGCGACTTTGGGTCGCATATATGGCCGTACCCTTAGAACGCATGAAAGCATACTCGGTTATCTATTTAATGAAACTAGGTCTCCTTTCAGAGGTAATTTCTAAAATGACACGTCCCCCTGATAAGGGCTCGGGGCGGGGACTCGAGTCACTAGAAAGAGGTGAGGGGGTGGGGGTCATGAATGCACTCTCTAGTGGTGAGGTGGAGTGAGATACGTCACGTCATGAAGTTCCGTGATCACATCCCAGCATCATGGAGGACCTTGTTGGATGAAAAGAACCCAGTGTTGCTAGGAAACTGAAAAACAGAGGCGCGCCTAGAAGTTTACTTTAGGGGGAGGCGGATACAGCTTAGTGAATACTGTGTATTGTTTGCCAAATTGGAAATTTTAGGGTCACTTTTAATGCGTATAACGGTATTTCTTTTGAATATCAAGTTGTAGCCTTGTTTTTGATATATAGCCTATACATTCATTGTTATATTTTAGAGTATTTTATAATCAGTGTTAAGATTTAATTACTATTATTTGCGGTCTTGGTGAAGAAGGAGGGACCAAATTTCCGACTTCCCCCCTTCCCACCAACATCAGGGCAGCAAGAGAAAACTTTCAGACAAATTTAGTTTGTGATGACTGAATTGGGGTTAGGGGGAGGGGCAATTCAACTCCTTCTTTCCCCTATATATGCAGCCGGAATAGGCGATAATATTAGCAAGTTTGAGTAAATTAAGATCAAACAATTGATTTCTATTGTAATATTTTAAGGTTTTACAAAGTACATAGTAGCAAAAAATTCGCCAAGAAGAAAAATCATTTGATGGTCGAATTTAGAGCTCAGTCAGAGATTTTGTCCAAAGTTAAATTAGATTGTAGTCCCACTCTACCGTATATTTAAGGTCACCACCTACTTGAAAAGAAATATCCTCAAATTGTTCTGGTTTTCATGGGATTGGCTCTGTTATGACGCTCATAAAAAATAACTATATTTGTTATATATAACACATCTATATAATTAACTATTTACTCGGATCTTAAAACGGAGAAATTTCACGTGAAACGTCTTTACAAAATATTAGCTAAATTCACCTTTTCGTGATTCAATAAAAAAAACTATTTGTAGGTTGTTCAATCCTATTGGCATAACGTGATTGTGAAATAATAAACCACTTCTTGAATATCGTGGTATTTCTGAACGTCTGCAACGCGTATCATCGCTCCGTTCAACGGCTCCATAAACCCATTTGATAAATTAAAAGAGAGATTAGGTCCGCTTGAAATACCCATTCGCACCCTATGTATTCGGTGTGAACCGACCCTAACAAGAGGGCTCACGCTTTGTATCACGTCGGCCGTGGGAAGTCTCTTCGCATGTGTGTGATGCTCGTTATCACAGTGTGTGTGCGTCTTATTCACGCCTCATATGTGCGGACACGAACTGTCTGTATCTGTGGCGACATTATCGCTAGCACATTCGGCCTATCAGCATATTTATACAAATAGTTAGGAAATATAGCAGCAGTTGTACGGAAGGAGAATGAGTAAACCGTGAATGGAAAACGTCAGTACAAAGGACTCAAACCTCTGAATTTCCCCAACATATGGAAACCAGATAAGACGTAGCGTACCCATCGATCCGGGCTGTTATTATTATTATTATTATTATTATTATTATTATTATTAATATTGCATCTCTACCCTCCCCCACACCCCCGACCTTGAAATACTGGCTACATATTATCTGATTACGAGGAGCGTAGTAACTACTATTTTCGTATCGAGCGGACCCGCACCGGCGGACACGTGGTTTATACGTCAGGCTCACCTAGTCTTGTTTGCTGGTGATGGGAAGGTTGGGGTTCGAATCTCGGACGGGTGTATCAAGGATGTTTTAATGGCTTACCACTATAAAATAACACAAGATTAATAATAATTTTGGTGTTAAGGGATGTTGAGCGTCCTCCCCACCCCCCGCCTCTTCCCATCAAAACCACTCGATAGGAATTTGCTCGTCACACTTCATTCCGCCCTCCTTCTTTCCCGATACTTGTTTATTTATTTAAAATAATTTGAGGTGAAAACTGTCACGTTTAAATTTAATAACAAGAAATAGGCCTTCCATTCAATCATTCTAAGTTAAATACCGACTATTCTCATGAAATTATTCATTTAGTTATTGTTTCGAATATGTGTGAAACCAATTTTAATGCTTCCGCCCTAATCCTCATTAATACTCAATTCTATAAAGTTTACTTTCAAAGGAATGGTGGGGATATATTTTTGTTTGTGAATTAAATTTTTTTCACAATAGGCTTTATTATTTTCAATATTTTGGCTCGTCGAGTTGATTTTTTACCCTTTTGTAAAGTTGTAGTTAATTTTCCCATACACGTGTGTTTATGAATTACTTTATTAGTTATACCAAAGTACACAGTATAGCTACAACTAAAACAATAAAGAAAGAGTTCCCTACGGAAATAACTCTAGTGGGATCTCGCATGCAAAAGTTTTATTGCTATTTTTATGAAAGGATATATATTTTTTTTCTTACAGGATGGTTTAAAAGTGTTACAAGGGTCCACAATTCACAGTTTTGAACACTTATTTAGTACAAAGAATATTTCCTCATTTGTTTCCCTTTCTTGGAATTCTATTGTTTGCCGTAAAACTGAACGCCTATTAGCCTAACCAAGATCGTTTCTCCCTCTACTTCAAAATTGCACTTTAAATAATCCAACTAGACATCCTACGAATGCCTTTTTAACACTCTACATCGGTGGTTCCCAATTTTAATTTAAATTCAGATGCATATTTGGTGACCCACCAATAATTATAAGATATATTATTTTTCTTGCGCAATATGTTCCAAATATATGGTCCAGAATCCACAAACTTGTATATAATGTGTCAGTTTCCATTTGCGCTAGTATATAGTTGAGATACTATAAAGGAGATTATCACTGAGAGGAGGTATGTTGCTATAGTTCAGAAAAATAATCCGGGTTTGTACTAAACAAAGAATTTCCCACTCTTAGACCACTTTCAACACAAGATTTGTTTTTATATTTATTGTTTTAAACGCCAAAAATAAAAATACTTTTTAAGAGATGTTGTTTTGAAAAGCATAATATATTTAACTTCTTGGTTGGACAGTTTTGACTAGTCAAATTAGTAGATTACTTGTAACCATAAATGTAGATACATTGGAAATGTCGGTAATAACTAAATATGCCAACATTATAGAGCACATTCTGTTGAACCAATTATAAATGTTTGCTTACAATTTTAGTGGACCATCCAAAAATGTGTCCTGCGTCTGACATATTTGGAACCACCGCTCTACACTATCAATAAAACTCTCTGCCTTGAAAACTAAATTCCATTAAGTAATTATAGTGACGTCATTGTTTCGGGATATTTTACAAGTATGAAACACTATTTTTGTTGCTAGTTTGAACTAATTTTTGTCTTAGCTCCATAAGAACAAGGGGACGTGGGAAGCCCGTCAGAAAGCGCCATAACAAGCTTAAAAATAAGTTTCTGTTTTCTAAAATGTCAACATTTCTGCCTTAAATGGCTTCCCAGTTAGTTGTAGATCGTGTTAGGGTACAACTTTACTTACACAAGATTTCAAAATGTATATCGTAATATATAATCTTCTCATGTGTGATTACACAGCAAAATATTATTATTAGTATTAGCACCGCGTCTTACTACCCGTTCGGGTTGTACGCACTTACACTAATGTGTTATGGTAGGGTGATTGTTAGATGAAATGGAGGACCTACATTTTAACGTGGAATCCGAACCACGGTGAAGGCCGGGCATTCCACATATTCACAAGTTGTGATTAATGCACGTCTTGTCAGAGGTGAAGGAAGGGTTTGGCAATCATATAGGCCCCTAAATCTGTACCGGGACTGAGTATTGAATCCCGGACCCCAGCACAGAAGTCTGACACCTTACCCCTAGACCACCAGGTTACCTACAGTAATATAATAAAGTGTCCAAAATAACTATGAAATGATACAAAGCAGAATCATCGCCTTGTACTGGAGCAATAGCAGAGCAAAGTCCTGGCTTGATTTGTTAACAATGTTAGGAAACAGGTGAGCCGGAACTTTTTTTGTTCAGGGGTGTAGGGGGTGGGGGGGGGGCAAAATTACTAAAGTAAATTAAATATCAACTACACAATTATGTTTAAAAAACTTACAATAAATACAGCTTTAAAACGTGTATGCACCAGGTACCTATTTCAACCTGGACGTGAAAAAGTTCTTAAAACGTTTTGTGTTTCAGAAAATTTGAAGTACTCTTCTTTATTCTGTAAAACCTTCTTATGGTTTTAACTCTTTTTTTTTAAGTATGAAATTTACCAAGGTCTAACATACTAACATATTGTGGCCGGGAAATATTTTACTTCCTTTCCCAATTCACTTTGATTTTCTTAAAATAGAAATCAATTTTTGAACATTGGTTCACACTAGTTGCCGTTGCAGTCCTCTTCATTTCTCTCTCGATGTTTTCAATTATTAAACTTCACTTACACAAATGAGTTCTGAGACTTGGAAATAGGTTTTAACGACAGGGTTTTAGGTTTTAGCAAACTTTTATCATTCTCACACAAAGAATAATGTTTAAAAAACAGGAATAAATCAAATACGTCAGTATCTGTATAGCTATAAACAAATTATGTGGCTTCATAGTAGAGATTACACAATACACATCTAATGAAATAATGTATGAAAATGGAAAATAATCAATCACGCTAGTCTCTACAGCTATAAGCAAATTACTCGGCCTCGTAGCATGACTACACAATACACAGATCACAAAAATGTTACTGTCTAACATTGACACCGGCCGTGCATCTATCGGCCATGTGGAGAACTAATGTAGTTGATCCAAGCTTTTTTCATTTTTCTTTTTCGTGGCTTTTCTTTTAACTTTTATCTAACTTCAAAAATACTTAATATATTTTGATATTGTGATATGATATAAAAAAAATGCGAGTTTTGAAAGAAGGGATTAGTAAGTCCAATAATTATTGTTCACTGTTACTGGTCAGAGGTAGCGAGAATCATAATTAAATTGTTAAACAATTTGTCCCAAGTACAAGGCCCTTGCCCCAACTGAACACCTGTAATAAAGCAAGGGTGGAGGCAATGTACCCCTGCCCCCCTTTCCCCAGTTCTGGCGCCTATGCTAGTACACAAAGTAGAGTTCTCGCCTTGTATAAAAGTATCAATATTAGGAGACAGAGCATAGTCCTAGCCAGTAACAATGCTAGGAGACAGAAAATGTTTCAACTATTTGGGACGAATGCATTCGAGATATCCAAAGTTTTAAAGTTTCTCCTCAAATTTAATTTCTCTTATAAGGACGTTAACATTGGAAACATTATCTAATTAGTTTCAATAAATCAATAATAGCGATGGGTGCTCTTTTCTCGCACTCGGGTATCGACTACAGTGTTTGGTACTTGAATGTGTCACTATTGTTGGGTTCACTTTAGAGCAGAGATGTTAATACCTGAATATTATTATCAAAGAGTTAACAGATACGTGCCATTATAGTGACGACAGGTCTGCTGATGACGTGGAGATTGAGGTTCTAATCCCGGTCGGGTCTAATGAGGGTGTTTTTTCCTAAATGGGTTTCCCACCCTAACTCCACTCAAATGCGGTTAGATTACCTCTATACTGCTTACTTTCTCATACCTTCCCCATTAGAGAAATCATCAAATATGCTTATAGCCAGAACAGGTAGTAATACGTGGTAATGATAAAATATATATCCCATTACCGTTGGGTTTAGTCATCTAAAATGTCTACAGGGAAATTTTCTAGTTGGGTATGGAAAATGTTCACCTCTAGTTAGGGTAATATGTGTTGTACAGGTCGGCAAAAATTATTTGCAAGATGATTGCGTTATGTTTATTAGTGAAACATTATGTTCAGATAAAACCAGACTTCACATTATGAAATAACACGTAAACCATACCATAGCTTGAATGGCAGCAAAGAGCTCAGCTAATCTCAGGAACTATGGCTGTGAGATCTCCCAGAAACATATTCCTTCCCCCACAATGGTACTGTTTACTGTACTTACTTTAGATCAGTCGGTTGCGTGTCTCTCCACTGAGTTAAAGGTCCCAGGTTTGATTCCCAGCATGGCAGATATGTATCATTATTGAAATGTGGATTTACCCTTTCTCAGGGGTGAATTAACGGCCGGACCGGAGCTGGATGGATTGTCTCTTCTTGATTTAAGTTCCTTTATACGTCATGTGCTGATATCAGTCGGTTCAGAAAGTGCACGTTAAATGCCTTAAGCAAATGAAAAGTAAATGGTACTGCACTCGGTTTTACCCACAAAGCAGTGCACTGAGTCCCTCAGTATCTGGCTTGTTTCTAACTTTTGTTTGGGTCCGAAATTGTAGACAGTTTTATACAATGTGAGTGTTCGTCAAGTCTGATTATAGAAAGCGATTTTAAAGAATGGAATACAGGAGAATTGTAATTTTTTTAAAAATATGCTTTATAATGTTAGTCAAAGGTAAAAAGAGGGATTAGAGAGTGTAAGATAGAGAAGGTGAAGAGGTGGCTAGTCAACATTTTTTTGTCAACAAAGAAAATGTAGTGCTGGCTGGCTCTGTGTAGGACTCGATGTTCTGTGAACTAACGTCGGAATTTATTATCACCACCGTGATACTATAACGATTATTTTATAACAAAAAAGTGTGCCAGGCTTTCCTGTCTTTATAAAAAAAACTCGTTCGTGTAAAAAAGAAGAGTCATACGTTTGTTATGTGACACGTTCGTGAACGAAAGCAGCGTCGTCTGCGAGGAAGTTAACGTAACGTAACGTATTGACTATGGCAGCTATTTATTAAGGCCTCTCGACAGTCATAAATAACACACATCGTATGTCGCAAAGCAATGTTGTTATATGGGTGGTATAAAGGAAGGGGGAGGGGTGAGGAATGTCTAGCCCATATTTTTTTCTGTAGGTAATTGCTGTATATGAATGATGCATATCTAAAAAGACAATTGAGGATACGTATGCGTATGAGTGTGTGGAGTGGGGTACCGGTAAGTATGGTACGTTGCAAAGGTACACTTAATTTAGTCGTGTTTGATAAATTATTGCTTATATAATATGTGTTAATATACAGGTTGTTTACAATATTTGTATATTAGCATACAACCAAATCTAGATGATCTGAAACTATAGCCCGCGTAAATGGCCACGTGGGCGAAGACGTTAAACTCAATGGTCATCCTTGTGAGTATCATGGAGGTCAGTGTTCAAATCTCAACCTGGTGGGCCGAAGTTGTGTTTTCTTCTAAATACTTTCCCACTCTCTCCTTCCACGCAATTGCCGGGTATACACACTTCTTGTAAAAAAAATCCTTCGTCGTCCTTACTCTGAGAGTGTAAAAATGAAAATAGCTCAGCCGGGTAGTAAGATGCAAAGCACGTGTTTAAACGATAGGGTTGTGGGGGAGGTTTGAAAATGATATTATTGTATCTTTCAAGAAGAAACAAGTTTCTAAATATTTCACTGTAGCAACAACATCAAAAATTAAATATTGTTAAATATTGTGCCCCTATTTGTTATTATCAGCTGACTAAACTAGACAGTAGAAAGTTGTGGCAAGAGCCAGGGTGATTAAGAGAATCCCCTGCCTGTGTTACAAACTGATGATGTAATTAATAGATCATAAATTATTGTCAATGTTAACCTTAATGTGTTTTCAACTTCACTTCATGTCCACCCTTCCACTTCCTCTTCTCACACAATCGTCCTACATTTGCCTGTTTTGCTTCTTGTAATGAGTCATGGTTAAATTGAGAAATTAAAGTTACGGTATGTTAGAACATTGTTTCTATCACATTTAAAAAAACCATAATATTTAGATAAGGAAACGTTACAAAGTAGAATGCTTCATCGCAGTACTTAGATTATACTGTACAACATATTTTACCTACAGTACATACCTTAATTTCCATGAATAATCCTATTTCTCCATTTTCCTTGTTGTTTTAACAAATAGGCCCTAGATATTTTTCTTCCTCCTTCCACGCTAAGGGGTCATCCACAAGCCACGTGCTACTTTTGAGGGGGGAGTGAGATATGAGTTCAGATTCTACATGGTCGTACATATGGGGAAGGTTAGCACATCTCATTATTAAATTCAAATGTTGAAAAAAATCACTTATATTCAGAATTTAAAATGTATTCTGAGTTTTATTAAATCTAAGTCCCTCTTTTAGTGTCACAAACGCTTTCCTATGAAATAATGACATTCACTCTTGATGTGAAAAGTTACATAACAAAGGTTGGCCAAGGGGAAGAGGGGGGATCAGGATAATTGTCTCCTTGGTAGGGGGTAAGGCCAAAAAAGGTCAGAAACAACGTTACGTGGTTTATGTATGACCTCTAATCCAAGTGCTTTTCTTATACTATTTCTCTTTTGCATGTATTCTCTACCCGTCTGGGTTATCCGCGTGTTTACACTATTGGGGTGAAGATGTGAAAGGCTTCATTTGAGAGAAAATGCACACGTATTTGCGGGGAGAAATAATGGAAAACTATTTAGTAAAACTCACCTTAAGTACGCGCAGCCTGGATTTGAACCCTCCGACCTCCCCATCACTGGTGGACCATACTGAATGGGCTTGACGTTTAATTCGCGTACCCACCGATGTGGGTTGATGCCCGTTATTCACGAGGGTGGACGACGCCCGTGAATGTGCCAATACACGATGTTGGGGTGACGCCCCCTATGTGCACGTACCGGATGTTCTGGCCACTCCCTGCTTGCACCATTCCCCCCGCCCCTTTTTTTTTGCTTTCTTTTAGATGGTGCCTAATGCGTCGAAAAACAAAAATCTGTGACAATTACTAATTAATTACTGATTAAAAATTCCCATAAACTGGTAAATAAATATATTTCACATTAGCGTGTTCAGAAGAGTACGGGGGGAAATTAGTGTGAAAATCACCCTCACCCACAGGGCGCGTGGACAAAGGGTTGAATATCGTATTGTTTAGTTTTGCCAGTGATAGGGAATGTTGGGGTTCGAATCCCGGCCTGGCTATCTGAGCGATTTCTTATACTAAATTGCTAACTACTCTCCCTTCACTCAAATGTTGGATGAACTGCCTTTGAAACTATGTATTATTCCTCCCTACCCCTTTATTGGGAAAATACTGATAAATGGGAGAAAAATACATAAAATAAACACACAATCCGAGTTAAAACCAGCCCATACATGTGACTCAATGTTTACCATGATGGTTTTACTATAGGTTTAGGGGGACCTGATATCGATTCCGGTAGGTGCAGACAAAGATATATATTATTTGTGTACGGGTTCATCCTGCCATGTGCTAGTTATTAAGTAACTATTTAAGAGCTTGAGCTGGTGTGTAGTGTTATATGAACAGTCCTAAGCTGAATTAGTTTGTAAGTTGTGTTACAATATGATTGTGTCTAGAAAGTACGGTACATGTTAAACTCATCAACGAAAGTTCCATCATTCATAATATGTACCCTGGAGTCCAAACAGGATGTGAGAAGTTCGAGTGTTCACTACGCCGCTACATTCACACCACACATCACACATGTTCCACTTGAATCGTGGAGAGCACTCCCCCTTGAATACGTCACGTAGCTGCACTGATTCCTTGCAACAAGATAGACAGACGGACGTGGCATCCAGGTCTGAATGATACCACATTATGTCTCCTGCTGGGTGAGCACTAACTGCAACAACCGTATCTCCTCCACAAACTTCACACATGAGGAACGTTTTAATGTCTCATACAAAGGGAGAATTGCAATCGTTTTTCGATTTCGTGATTATTATGGATATTTATAACGTATTTGCCTCCGAACTAAAATAAATGGCTCTTACAATTCTACCAGCCTCTACCTGGCGTTACAGCATAAAAGATTTGAAAGATTTCATTCAAATATAATATTTATTGTATATTATGTGACTGCACCTTGAAGATAAAACTTGTAATTTTAATTCTAGTTCTATATTTAAACTAGTTTTGCTCGTTGGAGACTCCACCCCCAAACCCCTACGGGGTTTTCTTTGCAAGTGGATGTAAATTAATGTAATTCCAGAGCCGTTTGTTGATAGGCCTTACCGTTTAGCAACATGAGACCTCCAAAGAAAGATTTTTTTAACTTTTTGGAATTTTCCCGTCGGTTACAGGCTAGACGCTATAAGTTTGCCAAATTTCAAGTTTCTATCTTATCTGGAAGTGGGTAAACATTAATGTCAGTGAGTGAGTGAGTGAGTGAGTCAGCCGTGTGTCTTTATAGTAGTATAATTTAGTTCACTGATTACTGATTTTTGGATTATTTTAAATGGCCATGGGTCCTCCTATCAATTTTGTTGAAAATTTAATCCGGATGAGTGTTTCATATGAGTCACTAAATAGTAGATTTTTCTGAGTAAAAACTATTTAAGAGTGCTTACTGGTAACGGTTTTTTTAACAACAAAAACTATAATATACCTTAAGAGAAAGTATGTTAATTATTGTGCCATACAATATATTTTAAAAGTCTTCTAAACACAAAAACTGGATAAGCCAGTGTTCAGTATCGCCTTGTCTGGTTTGTAAGCGATGAAGAAATAGGGGCTCGAACCCAAGCTAGGTATTGTATATTACAGCCCTAGCTCCTAGATATTGAATAACAGGACTTACAAATCAACTTAGCCAAGGGCAAAACGTTTAATACTACACAGCCAGCACTAGCACTTAAATATTTACTGATTAGCTGGCTGGAGTATCAATCTAATTTTAAATTAAATAACACATTTAATACTATACACTTTAGCTGGCAGGAGTATCAATCTAATTTTAAATTAAATAACACATTTAATACTATACACTTAGCTACAGAACCTAGATATTTACTGATTGGATGTAAGTACTGAAGTTAAGAAATAAATAAACCAAAGAAAGAACGTCTAAAACTATACACCAATCCTAATTATTTACGAATTGGTTACCGGAAAAGGCGCGTGTACAAATAGCAAATATTTTGTTCTCGCCACCAAGATTTAAACCAGGATCCACAATACCTGGGGTAAGAACTCTTTAACCACTGAGTTACGAGTGTGGGGCTGCCCGATGTTAAAAAAAAGTCTTATCCTGTAAACGAAGTCGAAAAATAAAAGCCAATATTCTAAAGAGTTTTCTATAGACGATGCAATTGAGGCTATTTCTCGTAACGGCCCCATTCCAAGTTAAGGGCGTAGGCTCAGCCATCAACCCCAGGATGTTTTTAACAGGGTGGAGTCATACCCCACCTCTCTCTTCCCTCCTCCTGACTGTTTGCTTCGTTTTCAGGCGGAATAAAATACACTATTGCCAGAGCTACAGGGCACTACATAAAGACTACGAGGGGTGGTAAAAAAAAAGGAGTATACTGTATAGGCTCAAAGTGAGATGGATTGTGGAGGAAAGAAACGAGATAAAAAAATATTTCATAAAACATGCCCAGAAAACTGCAACGAGGGATTCAGTGGACTTGACTCAGAGCTTCATAAAGTATTTTAGGGATGAGGTGGTCGAAAAGAAGGAGGGGAAACTTCCGAGAACCTCCTGAAATCCTGTGAAATATCCATTTAGCTATTGCTACTCTCTTTCTCTTTTCTCGACATCGTCTTCGATTTTTCCTATACTCCATTCACGGTAGGAATTACTCTCTGAAAGGTCTTTTTTCTTACCAATATCTTACTATATAATATACTTCTGGTAGGGAAAAAGGCCTTTCAGAAAACAATTCTTATGCTGAACAGACTTTATCCTGCAACAAGCTTTTTTTTCCTTACTATAATTCTTCTCTCTCCTGGTTTTTAAAAAAGATACTTCAACACGGATGGCTAGCAGAAAATATTTCCGATAATATTTTTTAATATATTTTTTCTTCCCATTATTTTTTAACCAGTTTTATTCTTGGACTTGGAAAAGGTTTTTGTTCCGATCTTCTTCTTTCTCTCAAGACTAGTTCACTTATTTACTGACTTGTTCGAGAGGTCAGACTTTTCTCTTGAAGTAAGAGAGAAAAAAAAATTCTTTAGTTCTTACAGGCTTTTCCACTCTGCCCGGAGAGTGTTTCTTTGACCCCCCTCCCCTCTTTTCAAATCCCACCCCTATCCCTAACCTGCCCACCATCCCTAAGGCCTGCCGCCATCAACGCCACAGAGAATGTAATTAAAAGTCCCAAGGGCAGAATGGGGCAATATCTGAAAAGAGAGAGAAGAAAAATAAGCCGGTAAACACCCCCCACCCCCATCTTCAAAGGAAAAGAATTGAAAAGAGGTTCCTAGAAAAAAAAATTGAAAACGGGTGTTTTAGGGGCTCGAGGGGCGGGCTTTCTTTTTCTTTTTGTATCGAAGTTTGCCCGAAATCTTTGAAAATGTATGACTCGCCCATTTATATATCCAGGTATTGGAAAATGACTTAGAGTTTTCTCTCCGTAAGAAAGGAAGATGGAAACCCCCTCTTTCGAAGATAAATCTCACCGCTTTGGCATATTACTTGTGTTATCGGTGTAAGGGAGGGAAACTTGTTTCGGTGCTGACTTCCCATTCTCCCTTGTGATTCTACTACCCTCTCCTCCCGTATTCCTCTTTGAAAAAAAAGTTCTATATTATGTTTTCCGAAAAGTTACAAAGAGTTAAAAAATATATAGTCCATCAAGCATAGTTGTCATAGCACATGTATTACTTCACACATTTTTTTTACACCGCTTCTTTCTGCCCGTCCGGGCTGTGCGCATTTTAACTGCACTAATGGAGTAGAGAGGAGGAAGTTAAAGTTTATATTAACTGTACACAGCACTTGCGTGAATAAAAAAGGGGAAGCCATTTAGGGAAAATCCTCCTCAGTTTTTGTTTTCTCTGTGGATTACTTAGTACCCGTTCAAGTTATACTAATGTATTAATTACGTTTTTTTTGCACCACTTCTTACAATCTGTTCAATTATATTCCTATGACCTAAATTACGATAGTGGAGTTATGGCTTATGAAGGTTATATTTAGAGGAAGTGTACCCACATTTGCGTGTAGGGAGAGTGGACAAACATTTGGGAAAAAAATCTCTATTCACCCGACAGAGATCCAAACCTTGCTCTCCCCGTCATCGGCAGTCTAGTCTACTGTGAGAGTAGTGAATTAGACCACGCGGCTACCAAAGCGGGTATTTCGCTAATGGTCTAGGAATTAGAAAATTTTCCCACCTTTGCTTGGAGGTAGAAGAAAACATCATTTAAGGGACATCACACTCATTGCACCAGACCTACAGTCTAACCATAACCCCCCCACTACCCCACCCCGTCTCCAGAAAACTAGACTAGATGAGCCTGACATTCAGTCCCCATACTAACAGCTGCGGTTCCAAATAGCTTACTGTTGTCAAAAGTGACACCTGTCGTCACGTGATCTCAGGCGTGACAGGCCAGGCCAGTTTTTCGGATTAAACCTCGGTTGGGTGCACTCGCCATGGTTTTCTACACGACCGTGATTCATCGTTGAAATGTTTCCTTCCCCTCTTCCCACATATACGGATGTATCTCCGCTAAATAAACCTTATTCATTCTTAAATCATATATTAAACAGTTAATCACTTTGGTGCTAGACATAAACCTCCAGTGTCAATCTGTCGGCATCGAATTTCACTTTCATCTCCGAGCGAGTCAGGCGTGCTGACCACTCATCTAAACTTCCCGGCCATGCGCGGTCACCTTGGATTAGAACGTGGTCTATCAGACACGGCAGATAAGAGAAGACAAGTGTGACTTTTCAAAGGTGAGAGAGTTCTTGTTCTAACTATAAATCGTGCTCTAACTTTAAACTTTAGAACCCCATACACACAGGTGATATTTTTGTACCTAATTCAGTAACCTATTTAATTAAGTGTAATCAACTATTTATTACAGTGTGAACGACTACTTATCATGGAGAATATAGATAAAACAAGTAACTTTCATGGAAACCTGTGCGTAACTTGGTGATATCGTCTCTTATATTTTTCAGCAATGTTGAAGTACAGACGCATGCGAAGAAGAGAGATAAGTTGTTTCTTCATAAGCAAAGTGAACTGTGATATCCTTCCTTTCCTTTCAAAAACTTTTGTTTTAATTAGCTTGAGGAAAGTGTATTCAACTAAATGCTTTTATAGATATAATCATGAGGAAAGTGTATTCAACTAAATGCTTTTATAGATATAACAATTTTTTTAAATACGCCGTATTGTTTCAAATATACATTCAAATTTTAATTTTTACATAGCCTGCACAAATCATTCAATGAAAGGAATTTTATTTTTCCTGGTTACATAAATCATTCACAAAACGAGGATAAAAACAAAGATGGCGTGAATATGTGTCTTATTTGATGTAGTAGCAACTTTGCTGGTTATTTCGTGATAGTTGCCATAAGTAATTATACACATGTTTCTCTATAAAATTAAGTACGAAAATATTGCCCGTGGAAATGGGGTATAAGTTAACCCGCTCTGCGCAGTCCAATTCCAAAAGAGCACTCTTATAGAATGTGCACGTGAAAAGAGAACTACAGTATATGAGAAAATACATTTAAACACTTTATTCCTCGCTCGCAATAACTTCAAGTTAAACTCTCCGTGATTCTAGGATACTTGAGCCGGTATCATTTTCCTGAAAGTAGGACAGGTGATCCTAGAAAACTAGAAAGGTAGGACAGTTTGAACTAATCTCATTTTCACGAGGGTAGTACATATGAACCGAGATAATTAGAGAGGAAGAGCTGGTGAACCGGTCTCATTTTCACGAGGGTAGTACATATGAACCAAGATAATTAGAGAGAAAGAGCTGGTGAACCGGTCTCATTTTCACGAGGGTAGTACATATGAACCGAGATAATTAGAGAGGAAGAGCTGGTGAACCGGTCTCATTTTCCCGAGTGTAGTACATATGAACCGAGATAATTAGAGAGGAAGAGCTGGTGAACCGGTCTCATTTTCACGAGGGTAGTACATATGAACCGAGATAATTAGAGAGGAAGAGCTGGTGAACTGGTCTCATTTTCCCAAGGGTAGGACATAGTATGGACCGATAGGCTTATAGAGAGAGCTAGGACACTTTGACTGATGGAAGTTGATGAGGTAGGACAAGGATTAATTTATTTTGAAAATTGCTTCAATTTTGTTTTTATGTACTATAAATATAGATCACCTCAACAAGTTAAAATAATTTAACCAATATTAGAAATATTAACTCGGTATCAATATTATTTTATAGAAATATTATTTCAAATTTAGGGGGTAAACAAGCAGTCTAGCAAGAGGAACTACTCATTCTAGTGAGGGGAGGGAACGCTTAGCTCACAAGATTTGGGATGGATGGGGTATTTCAAAACCGCATGACTTGGGATGAGGCACGCATCAACCCGATGTAACAGCAAAATAAAGTGCTTGATATAAAGCGTGCACTATCTTCACTATCTTAGAACTAAGCGCTTGAAATTTCAGGGTACGTTTCAGGGAAGAGTCTTGCTGCGGATTCAGACGGAAGTGACGTGGTACTCGCATGCCACATGGTAGCAAAGTGTGAATAGGGGGGGGGGGG
>CABFVX010002534.1:0-30707 GCA_902151425.1 Timema shepardi | reverse complement strand
GGGGGCATTTATCTTGTGACCGTATTTGTATTCATGTGTCGGGTACTATTGTGAGTGTGTGGTGAACCTAACGCTTTGCATTGTTAGCAAGAGGGGATACCGATGTTATCACCTACTCGGACGTGTCTGCTGCGTGGTCCAAATTAGGGGTCGGGAAATGGCGGACTCCTATGCTTCATGCGATATGATACAAAAAGAGTTGCGTCATCAAGCCATTAGAGACGGTCTGGGAACTGAAAAGAGTGGGGGAGCTGAAGTATTTTAAAAAAAGTCTTAATTCTGCTCTACCTTTTATAGTAATTAGATATATCTTTCCCCCCCTTGAGTTTGTTGTTGCTGTGAAAATCATATTATTTATGTGATAAATTGTATTAGAGTTGATAAAAATATAGTTCCGACGCACCCATTAGAGTTTTTTTTAAAGTTATCATAAAGATAAAATGTTGTTTTCCTTAACATTTTTTACATATAGATTAAAATCACGTTTTAAGGTGCCGTTGAACCAGGATTTTCATGTGTGGAGGGAAGATCCCCCCCCTCAAGAAATTCGGAATTTTTCTGAAATTTGAGAGTAAATTTAAAATTAAATTGGAAACTAACTAAAAAACACACAAACAAGTTCATCGTTTATTTATGTTTTTTGTTAATTAAATTTTGCATTAAGAATGTAAATCAGTTATTGAGAGTGATTGACACGCAAAGCAACTGGCTAGTGAGGAGATATTACGTGACAGTACAATTAGTAGTGGCTATAACATACATTTAATTGGTTTAATTTTTTTAATTATTACTGTAAATACTAACTAAGGAATTTCTTGAGGGGGGCTACCTATATCCGCCTCTGGATGCACCCCTGCATTGAACTTAGAAAAGTTGGCATAACAATTATGTTTGTGTTTTGTAGCTGTGGCTACAGAAGAAGGAGTTTTATGAATTTCTTTCAAACTTGGTATTGAGATGTTAAGCGATTCAAGTATAAATTAATATATATTTTAAATGACTCACACGATTTGGTTCAAAATGGACATTTGGGGAGTGTTTTAAATGATAAATTGCACTGTAAACTAGTTTTACTTAAATATATTCTTTTAACAGTAGTTTACTGTTCAAAGATTTTTGAAAATATTGTTTAAACTGTAATTAACTAATTATAAAAACTGATAAAATATATACGATTGAGTTGGGCAATTTTTGTTGTTGTTGTCAATCACTATTGGAGTAGAAATAGTGGAGGAAAGAATGGATCAGAAATAAAGGGTGTGTGGTGGGGGTTGAAAAGTCATGTCACTTGCTTTGGTGGCCGCATGGTCTAAAAGGCGTCAATCTCGCAATATACTAGACTGCCGATGATAGAAAGATCTGGGTTCGAATCTAGGTCAGGTGTACTGAATGGGGTTTTTCCTAAATGGTTTACACTCTCCCTATACGTAAATGCGGGTACATTTCCTCTAAAATTCAACATTCCTCGCCCTTAACTAATTAGAGTAATTAGTACATAAAGCGTATATAACCTTAACATGTAGCTTGGCGCGGTGATAAATAAAATAAAAGTTATATCTACGTCACACAAATGTCGGTTAACCCGCTTTCCCCGCTCTTGGGCTGCACACTGCACAGTCATCGAAATGATTCCCAGAGTTATTAAAAGTTTTGGGCTCTCAAGGGTTTTGCGCCACCCATACCCGGGGTACAGGTTATGGCGGAATGTCAATACTGAACGAAGCTGGGGTAAGCGACGATAAACTCTCCCTCTCCCAACCTCGCCCTTTCCCACTTACCCGCGGGCTCGTTTATTGGGAAATAGTTCCCTCCGTGAGGTGGGGTGCGGAGGTTCGTAGCCAGCCGCATGTGAAATTAAAATTGATGAATGTTAGGGTGGGAACTATGCCCCCACTCTACCCCGTACCCCCATTACACACCCAGGCTTTGTTGTTGTTTTTTTATTTTGGGGTATTTAGCGTGCACTTTCTGAACCGACTAAAATTTATCAGCGCGTGACTTAAGAATTAACTTAACTTAAGAACAATACCAGCATCCCGGCCAAATATTAATCGCTGTAAGGCGGAAGTCCCAATTTCACCAATCATACATTTTTTAAGGATATTTGAGAAAAAAATAACTCTCCTATAAATGTAATAGAATAAATATGATATAGTTGAAAATAAATATGTAATTTGGTGTACAATATATAAAACAATATTAACATTGTAAAATAGTATAACAAGGCAATTAATTATAATAAAATTTCAATGTTAAATGCTATTTTTAATTGTTTTAAATTATAATTGTAAATTTCACTATCTTATATCTAATTTCTTCTGTCTTACCAACACTTATAATTTATTGCCTTAAAATATTATCTAAAAAGTTATGACTGTCTTATACATTGTACATCAAATCACTTATTTATTTTCAATTATATCATAATTATTAATTACATTAATTTATAAACGAATTGCATTTTCTTGGCTATTCTTATCATTACGTTCCTTACTAAAATATTAAAACGTTGTTCAAGAAAATAAATGTTTTGATCATGCCGGAAATCTAACCTGGACATCTTGATTCAGTAAACAGACACAATGCTCACAGAGCTAAGGTTCCAGAATATCAGGCGCTGTTGTGATAAGTTTGGTTTAAAGTAAAGCTCTACATTGAGGTTAAACAAGCCGATACGGTCATATCCATTATTTTGAAATCTACTAGGTCTACTTTAATGTATTCATAAGCCAAGTTGAGAATCATCCACACCGGTGGTTAGGTCCGCAAACAAAAATCATCATTATCGTTTGGTATTTCTCCTGGTGATGGCAAGAGGTAGGGGTTTGAATCCCTGCCGGGTCTAGTGATATATTTTTCCTTTGAAGTTTTTTCCACTCTTCCTCCACAAATATTCCAGGTGGACATCCTCTTAAAATTCACATCCCTTATCCTTACTACATTAGTAAATAAGAATACAGGTAGGCTAGCTAGTAAGATAGAGGGAAATTACCCAGGTGAGTGTGAAGATAACCTTACATTTTTATTTCAAGGGGTAGGCCTTATAAGACGTGGTTAAATGCTGTAGATGAGTGTGTGAAAAAGAGAAAAGTTTTAAGAATAAAATAACTTGTATGACGGTGTATGGATGTTGTGAAAGCAAAGGGAGTAGTATGCAGGGCTAGAGAAGTGTGGAGAAAGTTAGTGTGGACGGAGTTGTTTTGATTGTGAGCTATGGTCTTGCCTACCCCGTTAAGGAATGGCGTGATTAGGTATTTATGTATATATTACACAATATATGTTTGAAAATATAAAATATGATCACTTTGAACGACGTTTCACACCAATTGCTACAGTTCTATGATTAAGATGGAAGATATGGGAAAGTAGATGCAGCCTTCCACAAACAAATGCAGCTATTTGTTTTTATAGCCATAACAACAATAAAAAAATCCAAGTTATTTGAGGATTATGTTTGTGGTTTTGAAGAGTTATGCCTGCCATCGCCATAAAAAAAAACATAGCAGTAAAAAGATTTTTACCTTCACAAAAGGCGTTCTTAATGATTGGGCGTGGATATAATCTTAGAACGTAAAATGGGCAGAATAATATGCGCAGTTTATCCCATCTGTAGTCACAGATCATAACCTCTATTTCTAAAAGTGAAAATTGGTTGTGAAGGGAAAAGGCAGTTGGTGGGTGAAGGCTTGTATGTTGGGAGCGACAGTGTTTGTGTTGAGTTGCTAATTCGAGCCATCATACACTGGAAACACAAGCGCAGTTAGGCCCGAAGTGAGTTTGGTGTAGTGTGTAAGTAAGATCTAGTCGAGTTGAAAGAAAATACATAAAATAAATTTAGACACTAAGCGAACATGGCTTTGATGAAAGTGCAGGTGTGAAGAAAAATTATTCTAGCTTATGGTGAAATGTGGGGATGAGGACCCAAGGATTTGGCAATGCAATTAGTGTCATCACTTCAGCTCATTTCGGATAGACCCTACATATAGACACCCTCCTATGCTGTACTCTGGGCAATGTTCTGTGCCACCAGAGCGGCAAATAGTTTACATACAGGTGACCGAACTGGATGTCTTGTCCCTCTCGGTCAGTAATACCGTACGCTAAAAGAATTATACATACACACACACACACACACACGAGTATATTGGCAGTCTAGTCTACTGAGGGGTTAGCGCGTTAAACCACGCCACCACCAAAGCGGGTAGTTTTTAAAAAACTATTTCTGTTTTCGTCTTCTTATATATCCTGGTGCTAGTCTTGGCGGTTGCTATTCTAGATTACGTTAATTTGCAAATTATATGAGGGCATAGCCATATGGTTTGATAATACTCGTTACATTACATATTTCTTTGTTATATTTTTAGTTGCCAACTAAAAACATAATGTAACATAAGTAAGTCTTCTAGCGTTTTCAAAAAATGTTGACCTTCACTGTTCATTAAAATTGAAACCTAACGCAACCAGTGAAGCTACTTTCAAATAATGTCTTCGTCTTTGAAATTTATTTCTATATGACATATTAAATTATTTTTTATGAATCCATTTGAAAGTATGATAAATGTTTCCCGGGCTATTTGTGTTGTAAAATTCCTTTTACTCCTTCTGTGGAGCATAGGGCCGCAACGAATCTTCACCATTCAAGTCGTCTCTGCCACACTTTTGAGTTCGTCCCATTGATATTTGTGTAACACCCTTTAATATCCGTTTAATTTTAGAAGATAAAGCGAGGAAAAACTACATAAAAACACTGCAAGATTTTAAAACTCTAACTCAAATCACTCCTATAAGATTACTTTGAATTTAAAAAAAAAGGCAAAATAAAGGCAAATTTGTGAAAAACTTGAGTGATTTATTCACCTCATCAGAGTCAGTTTTAGTGGCTGGGTTTGGTCAAGGAGGGATGTTTTAGAGTGGAAGATTTATCCACCCTCCTTAGTCATGGTTATCCAACCCACTAACTCTCTTGCCTATCCAACCATCACGATATAAATCTAGAGGCTATTCCGCTGAAACCAGCCCGCCATACAAAATAGTTGTGTGCTTCATCATTAATGACTCGCAAAACAATGAACAACCTCGTATCACCAACCCCTATTTCGATTCACAAACTAAGCCCTTTGTAATGAATGAATGAAATAACTAGTGAGAAGGGGGAATTAAAACAATACAGCCAAAAGTTTTTTTAATAACAAAGAAAATCCCCTTTTCATCTTCTAGTTAGTTTGAAAGTTCTATAACATAATTTACTCTGCATAAAATATACGAGACGTGGCAAGGAAAAGAATAAAAACAAATTTGGCTCTGCATGAGAGCTACGTTTATAATTTTTAAATGTTTAAAAGTAGGATGTAATCTTAAATACCTCAAGTGTATATTACCTTCAACGACGTTGCATACTTGGAGATTTCTAAGCGGTTTTGCAAAGCGGGTTTCATCTGAACTTAATGTATCTAAGCACTTTAAGCGCCATCACACTTAGATGCCATTGTATATTATTATTATTATTATTATTATTATTAGCACCGCGTCTTACTACCCGTACGGGTTATACGCACTTACGCTAATGTGTAATGGTAAGGTGATTGTGAGATGAAATGAAGGACCTATAGTTTAACGTGGAATCCGAACCACGGTGGAGGCCTGGCATTCCCCACATTCACAAGATGTCTTGTCAGAGGTGAAGGAAGGGTTTGGTAATCAAATAAATCTGTGCCGGGACCGAGGATTGATCCCCGGCCGCCAGCACAGAAGTCTGACACCTTACCCCTAGACCACCAGGTCACCTCTTTACAAATAAAATCACCATTAACATGAAGAGAGGATGAGAAAATCACAACAATAAATTACTTGTAAAAAACCACCCTCATTTCACTGAGCCAAGATTCGGAGCCTCTTCGTCAACAACTATCGAGAGCTATCTGCTAATCACGTGTTCGCCAGTTTGACCACCCAGACGCTCGCTCACACGCTTGTCAGTCTGGCCGAACCCTAAAGCGTAAATTCATCAAAATGGGAAATCTTATCTTGACCTGTCGTGGCATCACAGGTAAGCAATGTCTTTAAGAGAGCTGTATAGTAGAGTGCAGAGCATTTAGATGCACTGCAGACGTTTAGAAATCTCGCGTTATTTTAAGTAGTTGTTTGATATTTTTAAAATATTCATTTCAACAAAATGCAAGAGGAAATTATCAGCATATTTTTGATGGGTTAGGGGGGCGTTCAAGCATTACGTAAGTTTTTTTTTGCCATTTTGGACCCTCTTCCCCCGCTTTTGTAAGCAAAAACACGCAAACGCTTACCACCTCCCCTCCAACCCCCCATGATCATGCCTACGTTATATCTGTTTAGTTTTTTGTGTGATTTGTTCACAGGAATAACCTTTTTACTATGCACTTTATTAATGCTAGCTATTTACGTAGAGGTGTAAGTTAATGGTGCGAAATAATTCACAATAAATACTGATGTAAAATGAATTTGAATTTATTGTACTAAACAGGTAGAATTAAAAAAAAAGTTATAAGATAAAAAAAAAATGTACACTTAATTGAAACTATAAGGAAAAGTATTATTAGTGAACACATGAATAATTATTGTTATAAAAAAACTCTAAACTAATTTTAATCTTATGACCAAGGTCTTTGAATCCACGTCCTCACACTTTTAATTATGGTGTATCGATTTGGGGTGGCTGGGTCACTGCGCCTTTCTTGCCCATCTCTCTGTCCTACGTAAACATTGTTCTGACCCCCTCCCCCTTGTCAGTAAAAATAAGCAAAGTCAGAACCCGCTCATCCCCCTTAAGGTGCTTAATTAATACTTGAACGCCCCATTATAAAGTATAAATTCGTAGTTCAGAGTCTTAAAAAAGGTTCAACAATGATCTAAGCTAAAATTGGTACTTCTGGGATTAAAGAAAAAGGTTATAAATCTAGAGATAGCCTTTCTCCATAAAATAAAGTATTGTTTTTGTATGGTCACTACAGACCACTTTAAGCTAATGTGAGATGATTGTATAGGGTTTTATTTAAATCATCGCACATATTTTAAAAACAGTTTAAATTTCAAACTTTTTAACTGTTCAGAACTTTCACATGCATTTTGGCAAAAATTATGCTAAAAATGTCAAACCACTTCATAAATAATCCGGAATTTCTATATGTCCTCAACTCTTCTCCATGCTCTACCATGTAGACCTCTTAAACTATCTTTCTCAACCCCATCTTGTGAGGGCGCCACCTACTTGAAGGGAGATATCCTCACGCTGTTGTATTTCTTATGGTAGTGCCAGTTCTGGGGCTTAAAAACCACTCAAACAATCTTAAATTATCTTAGAATGTCATGTTGTGATCTTGTTCAAAAATGTGTTGTTTACTGCTCAAGAAAGGCTAGATTTATGTTTCTACCCATTTACCTTGTTATCAGAATTGAGACAACTCGCGAGAAACGTTCTTAAAAATGACACACTAAATTTTCATGATTTTTTTTAGAATAATAAAACTTAAAATGTAAAGTTTTCCCTTCTATATAAATATTTTTATACCTAATACCTTAATTTCACCGTGGACCATGTTTTTAAATAACAAACCAAACCTCTTCTTGAGATTTCTGGACGTCTGCAACGCGTCTTAGCGCTTGTATAGGCAGCCCTCATTAACTATGGCGTTAAGAGGTGATGGAAGTAAACGTGAACTAAGATCCATATTTTTGCAGATGACAACAAACTTTTTTTGGGGCAAAATTAATCAAAACATTGCTCCAGTAGAAAGGCTTAGGAAACTTTGCTAGTCGACCTCGGTGAGCTTGGAGTAAAGTGGTCGCTTGGGGACCAGATGTTCGTGGTTTCAAACCCAACTGGGCTAAATTAATTTTTCTTGAGCGATAACAATCCGTAGCACAACTTATTTCGTAGGGGAAGTAAAGCCGTTGGTCCAATCTGTATTATGTCATGTAAAAGAACCTTGAAATGTATTAGAAAATACCTTTCCCGGCGAGATAGGTTGGTCCTTTCACTCTCGCTCATAAAACTTCTCGTGTGCTGATATAATCAGTAGGCTTAGAAAGTGCACGTTAAATACCTAAAATAAATTAAATCCAAGAAATGATTGAAATTTATATACATATGGTTTTCTCAAAAGTTCTAGAATATTTGTCACGAGCATCGTGGCATTTGATAAAATAAAAGTTTTAGATGAATATAAAAAGTCCTGGTAAAACTAAGTAATGACCATGGCAGATATTTAAAAATGGCTAGGATTACAATTTGTAAAAAATTAAAACTAATTGTTTTTACTGAGGCAATATTTTATTTATTTTGTCCAAATATTTTTTGTCATAAATACTAAAAAAAACAACACAACAACTGGCGTTCGCTTCCATATAACTTATTAACTGGTTTTTGCACAGGTGGGCACGCTGATAGAGGCGTGACTCTCGTCTTGTCATGGTTTACTTAGGATGGCGAGGTTGGGGTTAGGACCCTAACCAGATGTATAAAAGTTTTTTTTTTTTCTAAATGGTGGATATATAGGCCTATAATTTCTGTACCTTTGCATGCTCGCTTATAACTAGACTTCATTGATTTGGATTCTGTAATTTTTTTACTTACTATGTTTAAGTTTTCTAGAAAGGTTTTAGGCTATTGATCAACTCACCAAATCTATTAAAACTGATAGTTTTTCAAAGAGTATGCCCTAAGCTACGTGATCAACGGTTTATTCGATGTAAAGAGAATATAAATGTAGCACCACTTGGAGGAATTTGCTTTGGTAGTTGCTTACGTCATCCAGTACACATAAGTTATATTTTTAATACTAAAACAGCCACGCATAGGTTATAAATATTTTTAAATAAATAAAGCAATAATATCAATTGAACATTGATTTTAAGGGTTTATTTGTTATTTAAAGTTGAAAAAATTGTGATTTGATTTGTAACAACTCAATTTTTCTTTCATATAGCTTTGTGTATATAACACGCTGATTAGTGTACTGAGTGACGTAACAAGCTCAGCCAATCAGATGTCTCTCTCCTTCCGGAGTTACCTTCTTTTCTCTTTAAAATGGGTTTAGTCTCCTATTGACTGGAGAATTAATTTCGTTTACTGTCTAACTTGCTCACCGAATCAACTGCAAATCCAAAGAGTAATATTACAAAGTAAATTTCAATCTTAAATCCAAAGAGAAACTATATTTTGATTTAGTTGTTTTGTATTCACATTAGTAGGCAAATCGTGTTTATTTAACAAATAAAAATTACACCTAAGTAACGTTTCATATCTTAAGGCATATTGGATTTGATCTTACATTTACATAGACAAATATTCAAAGAAATAGATTACTTAGCTCATTCAAAAGCAGCTTAAGCTCCAGAGTAGAAAAGGAAATGATCATACATATAAAAATATTATGTATATTTGTGCGTTAAAAATGTAACTTCGAGATCAAGAAGCCTACACTTTACGAACTTAAAGATACCATAATACATGCACCTCAGGAGTGTTTTTTTTTACTTTTACCTATAATACGACAGCCGAGGCCAAGAACCCAAAAGTCAGGTCCTAGATTTTTTTTACTATTGATATTGATAAATAGATATGTGAGGGGTCCGGAAATGGCGGGTACCACAAAAGCACCCTTGGGCAACTTTCATAATTTAAGATGGAGTCTTGCTCTATCTACCAAAGTATCAGTCAGCATCAGTTCTTTTTACATTTCTGTAAACTATTATGGCGTTTGAATAAAATATTTTTACAATATCTCTCTATATGAAATTGAAAATGCAATAAAAATTCTTTTAAGAGTTTTTAATTTTATTAGGTTTTCTGTCTTGCGACAGATCCATTGCCTTGTTCAAATTGAGTCCCCAGAGTTTCTTATTAGATTACCCCTTTTTTAAATCTGGAAACTTTATATTCTTTGACGGTCATCAGTCAGTTGCTTTCTTAGTATTTGTCGCCTTTTACCTTCACTTTGTCTTCCTTGACATTACTCAATTAAGCCACTTCTTCTCATAATGTGAACTATTCGGTTATCCTTTCTTCGTAGAATCACTTGGGTAATGGTTCTATTTTCGATTACTCTTCTTATAACCTCTTCATTAGTCACCCTGTTCATTCACTTTATCCTCTCTTTTCTCCTCCAACAGCACATCTCAAAAATTTCCAAAAATGTACTCTCTTTTTTCCTTATGGTTCATCTTATAGCACTATACAAAACTAATATAACTTACTTAGGAAAACTGAAACTTGGCAAATGTATTAAGGTAAAACTGAGGGTGTGCAAATATTTTTTTTTTCGCTTCTTTCTACATTACAAATTACGTTAGATACGTGATCACCGATTTGTGATGTTTCAAAGGTATCCATTATTATTCACTATTGTGTTGTTGAATATAGTAGTGATTCATTTTATATTGAAACGCCTCTCCAAGGATAAATTTCAACCTTCAAAACAAAGTAATGTCACAGAACCATAACTTTACCCGGGTAATGACGAGATTTTTAAGACACTTTGAGAATATAACATGTCTATTTTTGTCAAAGATAAATCTTGTTGACGGTATGATCAATATGTTTAAAGTCCCGACTATTTAAATCAGCCGTATTAACATATTTATAACTGTTATAATTATTTTAAATTATAATTTTAATGTTATAGTAAACTAACTTATTCCAAGAGGTTGGTGTTGGGTGTTGACATCATTTCAATAAGTCAAGTCAGTATCTGGTGTTATTTGTACGAGATTATTAGGCCTAGTTTAGTCGGCCAAGTTACTTAATTGCTTTAGCTAACGGAACCATAGACCGATTTTGGTAGGAAGTACAGTAGAAATTAGTTACTAAAGTTAATAAAACAATTTTAATGTATTCATACATCAAGTCATGTTATCTGCAGCTGTAACTTTTTATAGATATTATTAATATATATAGACTAACACAAATAATATAGTAAAATATTATCAATGTTGGCCACTAAGAAATATGTTTGAATTTTCTCTACTGTTCTTCCAATCAAAATCAGAGTATACACCATTACTGGAGCTAGTATAATTACTTGGTCACTCGCTTAGGTGGTGACGTGGTCTAACATGCTACTCTGGTAGTGGACTAGACTGCCGATGACGGGGAGACTGAGGTTCGAATCTCGGTCGAGTGAATTGAGGGTGGTTTTTTCAAAATGGTTTTTCACTATCCCTCCATGCTTGTACACTTCCTCCAAATATAACCTACCTGATCCCTAAAACCATTAGCCTAATTAGTACATAAGCGTATAACCCGAACTGGTAGTATGATGCGCTAGCGGAACTTGTTTAAGACAGTACGTGGCGAATGGAACTTCAAGACAGTGGCTAAATTGAATTATTTGCACCAATTAGTTATTCGTGTTTCAATGTTCGTCCAAGTGTCTCTTTATACCTGTTTGACTGTCTGTATTTCTCATAATTTTGGCGCATTAGAGGCTCTCCTGGAAGCAGAAAATTAGTAGACTACTCCGCCGTAATTTGGGGAAAGGTCGGAATTTTGCCTCCCCAACTTTTCTTTTTGTTAAAAAAAAAAGCATTTGTTTTATTTTTTCCTTCGCGTGCATTTTTTTGAACCAAATTTAATTTCAAAACCTTTTTCTTCTCCACATTTTCCCCACTCCCTTCATCTTCATTCCTATTCTTTCATGTCTTGGTTTTGTCTCTGGCCTGTTGAAGAACTTAATTTGAATTTTGTTCCACAGCCTATTCATTAAGTTGAGGATGTGTGTGAGATGTTTTATTCAGAAACTGGGTGGGGTGGTTAGAGCCCTAGACACTCGGACTGCTGTGACGTCAACGCTTCCTAGGCTAAGCACGAGACTTGACTTCACCTTATCAATGTCTTTGGCTTGAACAAAACATGGCAGAGCTGAATATTTTTACGGTAGTTTAAGTTTTGTCTATCTATTATACTTTTTTTTATTGCAGACCCACATTTAATAAATGTGTTATTTCACGGCCTAATCCAGGGAGTAGCTAGAAATGCCTCCATATTAGTTTGGATAGCGAAGGGGAAGATCATTGTAATACGTTACATGTTGTCACCCCTCACTCCCAGTCCACCCAGCCAGGTTCGGACCTCAAACTCCCCGTTACCTGAAATATATTGGTGCCTGTGGCGAGTCATGTTGTACATAGAGTAAGAACTCATTGTTAAGGACAGTTTATTAAATACAAACATAACATTATTGCATTCAACAATTACAACATTTCTGTCTACGGCCTTCTTACGACAAGGTCACAAGAACTAAATACCTTGATATATATCAATATATGGCCATACTGCTCGACTTCTACCTACTACCTTGTGACAACGACTTGATTACAAACGAAAGCGACTTTAGGTCTCTTAAATAAAATAAAATCGTGGCTTAACGTTTTGGCGTCCAAAAAGTCCTTATATCTAAACAATCACTCCACAATGTTGCTATTAGTATTTTCACTACAAGTTTTTATTACCGAATACTTTAGACTACAATATAAAGTAGACCTATCCAACCCGCAGCCCCCGAGTACGTTGTGCGGCCCACTTGCTCAAATTGAAATAGGCCTACTTAAAATTGCAGAATAAACAAAAAACTAGATGATTGTAGCTGATGTAAATGCTAACTTTTATGTAGTTTTCAGAATCGTAAGTACTTGTGCAGAGTATGGATGGATAGATGGATAGGGGTGTGTAGCCTATATGTGCATGTATATGTGTGTGTGTATGTGTACTATATTTGGGCATTAGGTATTATAAATGTCATGTATAACCCCCGGTAAATTTCCCAAGAACTTATGTGGGCCTCAGTCAGAAAAAGGTCTTAAAAGTGCGTTAGGTTTGTAACAACCAATTAGGAGCCATAACAGTTTTTCCTTTAGCTCTGATATAGTGCCTTTCGTTTGGACTAAAGCGGGATAATTTATAGACATGTAAATGATTATTGTGAAAACAATATATATACACTTCACTGATATAATGTATTTTAAAGGCTATTCATTTTGACTAAAATAATTTAAAAGTTTTTAAAGACACTTAATGGCAGTGGCAATTTTAGAATAANCGTTCAATAAATTAGATAATCTTAAATTGAGGTTAATGGTTGTATAAAAAATATATTATTCTTGTAATAAGCATACAAACTCTATGGCTCTAGCCTGCAATAGTGGCATACCGACCGGAGCGGCTGTCGTCTCTTGGCGGAGATAATGCCAACTCCCGCGAATTTAGGGTGTCGTGTGGTCAACACAACATGTTTTTAAAAAGGTTTTTTTCCCCTCATCGCGTCTTGCTCATATTCAGGCTATACGCCTTTAATTACATTCATAGGGTAGGGATGAGGAAAGTAGAATTTAGAATAAATGTACCCTCATTCAATCGTGAAAGGAAACTGGGAAACAATTTAGTTAAAAAGTACTCTCAGTAAACTCAACCAGAATTCTAACCCCGGCCTCCCCGTCACCGGCAAAGTAGAATAGACGAGCTTGACGTCTAGTCCGCTTGCCCGTTGAAGAGTCATTCATTACCCAGCAATTGGACAGTGCTAATAATTGTGAATCACCTGCCAGTTAGATGAGACATATTTTCATCTTGAGCATTAGGAGGGTAGATCCATCCTATTCATCCTTTTGGCACGTCCCTTTCAAATGAGAACGTTTCTAGTAATCCTCCCAGAGGTCGCAGTGCTATAGAACCAAAACTTGTTCCCCCTTCTTCCTCCACTCCTTCCCTCTTCCCCCTCTCGCGGTATAAAGTGGGAGAAGTTCCGTGGTTTTGCATAATAAAATCATCTTTATGCCTAAAAGCATTGACCTGTTTTCTGTGGCTAAACTCTATGGATATTTTATGCTCCTATTTTTACACAGCGAGAAGTGTGAAGAAACCCACACAGGTGAACACGTGGGCCAAGGAGTCAACCTTGTCGTGCTTGGGTTTGTCAGTGACAGGGAGGGCTGAGTTCTAATCCCTGTTGGGTTTACTGAGGTTGGTTTTTACTAACTTGTTTCCCACTCTCATTTCGTGCCAATATCAGGTATACTTACTTTAAATCTTGCATTCATTCTCCTACCCTATTAGCATAAGTATACTGATAACTCTTGTGGATGGTACGATGTGATGCAAAAAAGGAGTAAATAATTGTGTTAAAGTGACTCCTGAATTCATTAGAATAGTGTGTGATACAAACAAACGAATCTTGTATTTGGTCTACGCACCCTATCTAAGGGGTTAAGAAATGAAGTGTAACCGTAGGAGAATTATTCGCTTTAGTGTGAGAAAAAGATGGGAAAAATTACATTTGGAAAATCATCTCCAGTGCCGCGCCCAAACCACAATTCTAGCCCCTACCCCCAAATCAAACGGTGACGTTAAAGTCAAAATTTAAACTTTTTAACTGGTCAGAAACTAAACCGGCTTATAATTTTCGCCTCCATTTGGTTGAAAAAAATATTACACGAATTCTTAAATAATGCGGGACTTCTAAACGTCTGAAACGCGTCCCGATGATCTATCATGTAGCAAGCACCCTTAAGAAAACCTCGTAGTAACGAGAAAAGGTCAGTGTTTGTGCAGTTTTTGTATCAAAACCTTTTTTTGATCAAAATAAATCAAATATAGCTTCATTACAAACATATAGTTTAATTTTCTTCACGTGTTGATATAAACAGTTCTTTAATATCTGTCACTCTGTTGTGGAATTTAAAGACAACTCTTCCTCTTTTTTAAAATGTTTGTCATCTAATGTCACTATGCTATTTATGGATATTCAAGAACTGTTGATATCACCATGTGAACAAAATTAAACACTATGTTTCTACTAGAATAATATTTTATTTATTTTGACCAAGATAAAACTATAAAAACTGTAAAAACACTGACCTTTTCTCACGAATTTTCTGGATAAAATATTCTTGAAAAATGTCTATCTCACATCTTTAGCTGTGAGTTCATTGACAGTTGGTTGAAGTTATGAATGTGAAAAAAGGTATCGATACTTTACTAATATCTATATTTTCCTTTCGATACTAATAATTTTTTACTCGATGCGTTTACTTATATTAGTACTCACACTCCTGTATCGGATTGGTATAGAAATAAACAACTTTTTTGCCATCTTCACTCATGTTGCTAATAAATGTTTACTAGGATGGACTGTGGAGAGAGAACAAATGACTCTATCTCTCAATTTTCATTCATTTTCTGCATGGTCTGTTGGGATACCTGGCGGTCTAGGGGTAAGGTGTCCAACTTCTGTGCTGGGGGTCGGGGTTCAATCCCCGGTCCCCCGCACAGATTTAACTGATTGCCAAACCCTTCCTTCACCTCTGACTAGTCGTGTATTATTCACAACTTGTTAATGTGTTGAATGCCTGGTCTCAACCGTGGTTCGGATCCCACGTTAAACTGTAGGTTCTCCATTTCATCTCACAATCACCCTACCATTACACATTAGCGTAAGTGCGTATAGCCCGAACGGGTAGTAATACGCGTTGATGATGATGATGATAATAATGCATGGCCTAGTGCCTGAAAAGGTGACGGAGCTAATGGCAACGAGTCTACTTACTACCCCTTCCTTTATCTTTGAGCACGGTCATCGCAAACAAAATAAGCTTTTGTAGAGATCACTCACTATACTTTTCAGTGTTAAAATAAATATTAAAATATAATTATGATGCAAAAGTTGAGATTAAAATCACTAGATAAAAAAAAACATTTTTCCAGATTATAATTTCGATATAGATACTTGTCTTTCGATACTAGTACAGTACCGATATTTTTCTTACGATACTTTTAATGAGTACTGTATCAAGAGTTTTCTTTCGATACCACATCCCTAGTTGAAGTCTCTGCAGTAGTAACCACCCCCTCCCCTTTTCCTCCCTCTTAATGTAAGACTTCAAGTCTGGTTGCCGGGATCGTTCACTAATTACTTCCAAACTTAATGTACGCATCCGTTTAACTGTGACCAAGTTTTTTCTTCTCTCATTTAATTGAGGCGAGTCTGCTATGAAATTAATGACAGTTAATACCGTGTTCGTGGGCTTATTTATATGAATGTATATCTGTTAGTTTCAAAGTAATTAGTGAAAAGTAAAGGTGATTTGTATTGCACACAGCGTTTTAGTTTTAATTTACGTGTCTTGCTTTGAAAACTGTAATTAAGTAAAAAAAAAAAAAAGGAGAGGAACTGGCATTTCAGCAAAGTTATTTTGTTGTCGTTACGAAGCCTTGGTTTATTTTTTTTTGCTCACGTATCATTATAAACTTTGCATTCTGGTTAATTTATTTGTTGTTCATAGACAGTTATTTGGTTGTGAAATAAATAAACTCATTATCCAATTGAAATTAATTTGACTTGCAATTTCGATTGTTTGTGGATTTTTTTTTGTTTATTACTCTCTTTCTCACTCTTGTGTTTTATTGCAGTTGCAGAATGTTGAATAAGAAAAAAATAGTATCTAATTAAATTAAAATTGAGTAATGCAATATAATTATAATAAACAAGTTGTTTGTATTTTTTTACTGTAAGGACTTTTAACATTCTGCAAAATCAAATTATTTGATATATTTTAAATATATTTTTACGTGCACTTTTAGGGACTAGGTTTGTATCAGCACACACACTATATATATATTTATAAACTTAACCTAAGACAGCAACACGTGACATTCTACATTAGTACCAGGAATTGTAATATATTATGGTTTAACAAGACAAACACATACACAGTGATATAAACTTAGAAAAATGCACTTTTATATCTTAGGTTAAGTTATTTTGTAAATATAATACATATTTGTGTATGTATTTGTCATGTTAGAAAGACATTATAATTTCTGATGCTGGATGTTTTAACTATAAAAAAATACCCGCATGGCGTATGGACAAATGTCACGTTGGTGACCGGGGTTTAGGTGGTTGAATCTAGACCGGGTGTACTGAGGGTGATTTTCCCAAAATGGTTTACTTCTTTATCTCCAATAAAGTGCGGATATATTTCTTATAAATTATACGTACCTTGTCCTTACCTCATTAATGAAATTATTTGTTGATAGCCCGAATTGTTTTATAAGACGCTGAGCAAAAAAAACAACAACAACAACCGCTTTGATGGCCACATGGTCTAAGACGTTTCTCTCACAGTATATTAGACTGTCTATTACGGGGATATCAAGGTTCGAATCTCGGTCGGGTGCGCCGAGGGGTGGGGGTGCTCAAAATGATTTTCCGCTTTCCTTCTACGCAAATGTGGGTATACTTCCTCTAAATATAACCTTCTTCATCCCTTAAATCATTATTGTAATTTGCGTATAACCTGGACGGGTAGTAAGACGCGGTGCTAATAATAATAATAATTATTATTATTGTAATTAATAAGCGTGTAGCCCGAACGGGTAGTAATACGCGGCGTTAAAAAAGTTAATCTCATGCAAATACTGTCTTGTGTTTAGAAAGTTATAACTAAATACTTTTTTTTGTCTACACATAAAATGGGGGCTCCATAATATTTGTGCATGAGTGTACAGAGCCAGCCGATGTTATTCTGAAAGAAGTGCCTCTGTCTTACACCAATTTAATGTTCTTCTAAAGGCCAACCTAACAAGCTCTTGTCAACTTTCGCTATGGGAAAAGGTTTTTCTGGGGAGCGGATGAATAGCGGCCATTGAAATAATAATCCGTGCTTACAAAATCTAGTTTCTAATTAATTCCGTTTAGCACTCACTGTATGTGTCTACTGATGGGAAATGCCCCTTTAGATGGAATTGTATACAGGCTTTATTCAAAAATGCCTTCAAATAATATTACTCTATTCACTATTTAAACTTGTTTTTTAATTTATATCGGCTTTAGTTTCAACAAAAACATAAATAAGACTATAGTAATATATATATATATATATATCAATGCGAATAACCAGAATTGGTGGACATGCAAATAAAGGCGTCAATCTTGTCGTGTTTGATTTCCCAGTGATTGAAATATTCGGTCCCATTTGGGGGGTGTTTTACCCTAAATGGTTTAACGCGCTTTTTACAAATGAATGCGAGTACATTTCCTCTAAATTCTACCTTTCTCATTTTTTATTTAATATTGTGAATACGTGAATAGCCTGGACGGGTAGTAAGTAAGAAGTGAATAAATAACGCGAGGAATTATCAAAGAAAATAACTTCCTTTTCTGTCATCATTATCAAGCAATGATCTCAACTATAAATATTTAGGATCAGTATTTTTTAAATGTAGACCTATATTTAAAAATTACAGATAAACATTTAAAATATATTTTAGTCCAGCTGCTATGTTTAGTAAATAATATCAACTTTGGATTTTGAAAAGTGCGATTTATTTTTTTATCTAGGGCACTAAACGCCCAAACAGTATATTTTATGACAAAAGCCAGCTCGGTTTTCGGGCCCTGTTCCCCCTCTGTGGTCATTTTTAAATATGCCATATACTTGTAAATGAGATGTAGACCCTACCAAAATATATCGATAGCACGGCACGCGACACCTTCTCTACTGAATCATCCCTGGGAAAACTCGAATATGAAATCACAATGAGTGCACAGTATGAGACGAGGCCCAATAGTGCACGTGAATTTACATGTTAAGTGATAATAAAAATATATTTAATTTCAATAAATGTGTCCTTTTATTTGAAGACTAAAATAAAACTACATTTATCTTTCATTAAGAACAAATAAAGTTTGATAAACCCCCCAAAAAATATTGCTTTCTTGACCCCTAATCGTCCTTTCAATGATCCTATTTTCTAAGATATGTGCATCTGAGATATTCCGAGAATCATGAAAACCTTCCTGAAATCCGCCCTTGAATATAATTTAAAACTTTCGCTAGCTTGATTTGTCTGGGAAAATTGGGAGCAATCATGTTTCAGGTTAATGCTTGAACTGAACCGCTGTGCTCCAGCCCCTCAATAATCTTTTAACCTATTGCGTGTCCTGCAAATCTGCAAACATACTATACCTTCAAGTTGGAATGGAGTACTCTATTCGACACGTTGGAGCTTAACATTGTTGTGGTGTTAAGTATGATGTATGCCACTTGGGTAAGGTCCGGAACCCTTCTATTCCTTAAGGTGATTAATATTAAGCTCGCGATGCAATCAGTCTCTCACAAAACTACTCACTGTTATTTGAGAGTGAATAATACCTACATCTTGGCCTATGTTTCCCGGACAAATTGTAATGTTTAATATTTCAATCTTGAACAAACAGCATGGTTCCCAATCCCTCATATTCTTCTGGGACGCCACAGCAGGACTTTCACTATAATTAACTGCTTGATCATTTTGCCATCAGATTTATTTATATCGTCCTTAAGAATAAAACAAAACTTCAAGAGTAAATTTAAAAACATAATATAGCAAATTACATTCCACGGTCTTGCCTCATATTGTCCACTTAATTCTGATGTAAAATTGTAGTTCCGGGGTCTATTTAGTGGGCTACACCACTTGGGTTACACCATACCAAGGTACATCTTATTAACAAGCAGGCACCTTGTGAACGAGATGAGAGCCGAGAGGGTTCGCGTCCTCAAGACATAAACTGCCTGCTACAACAAAAATGGCACCTCTATTCTAAAACGCATAATGGATTCACAGGCCCATTGGATTTTTTTTTGTGAACGGTTTTTAGTAAGTACCAAGTGATTTTAATATATTAAAGCATAATATTTTTCTTGCACCTGTCCGCATTATCCAAATAATTAAAGTAACTAGCTACCTGCTTCGGTAGCCGTATGGTCTAAGCACTCTCACAATATACTAGACTGCCAATGACAAGGAAATCGGGGTTCGAATGCTGGTTGGGTGTACTGAGGATGGTGATCCAAAATGATTTTCACTATCCCGCCACTTAACGTAAGTAGTACATATGCGTGGTGCTAAAAATAAATTAAAGTAACTGAAGGGATTGTAGAGATAAAGAAATAATAATATAGAGGAAGTATACTACCAATAGTCATCTAGAGGGAACGGGGAAAGTAATTCATAGGCAAAAGCCTCAGTACATCCCGGGATTCAAACGCTGACGTCCCTGTCATCGGAAAACTAGACAAGTTTATCCGCTTTATCCGCATAATTGTTGGCGCTAGCTATGTGCCAATTGTCACTTTTACGGCTAATGTGAACATGGCATTAATTAGATTAAGTACGCTGAGCACGGCTACAATGCAACATTTAGAAAGTGCACGTTAAATATTTGATCCAAAATAAATATATGCTGCCTTTTCTGAATCCTCCGATTGAATTTAACTCCAAATGACTTTTTTTTAATCTCTGTTGGTATTGCCTTCTCAAGATACGTTATAATATATATGGGGTTGTAACCATAAAGATAAAATTGGATACGCCACTTGTAAATTTCAACTGAAGCGTTGTACCAAGAAATACAGAATGATTTAGAGGAGCTTATTTTTTTTCTTTAAGGGGAGGGGCTCGTATATAAATAAGTTTGGGTACCGCTAAAAGAACAAAACAAAACGTAGGTTACAACGAACTTGTAAATCAAACGTGTTTCCCTTAGTTGCGGAACTTTTGGGTTATCTTTTTACCTCCTACAATCGAGGTAAGGCTAGGAGGAAAGAGGAGTTTCACTCGACCTTGCGCCAGTTCTGTAACAGCCTGTCTTCCACCATAGTGCCCTTCTGAACATACCCTGAAGATGGACACTAAAACTAGAAAGCTAGATAGACATTTTAAACACCTAAGGAGTTGAGGGGGGTCACGAGTAAGGGCCCGTATTTTAAGTAGACGTTATAACACAAATATTTTGGGACACAATAAATAAAATATTGCCTCAGTAGATGTGCTTAGTTTGATTTTCTATACACAGTAATCTTAAAAGTTCTTGGATATTCGCTATGGTAATCCTGGAGTTAAATACATTTTTCTCTAAAATATTTCTCTTTATATGACATTATACCCATGATATATATATATATATATCCAAGAACTGTTGATATCACTTTGTGTAAACTAAATGTATCTAATAACACACTTTTATTTATTCTCGCCAAAACAATTTTTGCTATAAAAATGGCAAAAAATAGTGTCATTAACTCGCATTCCCTTTCATTCCACCTTAAACTTAGAGACGTACAGTTTTTAATTGAATATGGGACTTTAAAATTTTGAATTATGGCAAGCAATTAGATCAAACACAATTGTAATTTTCAGCTCAAAAACGTAAAATCTTGACTAAACGTGTTCTAAATGTTGGAAACATAAAGTCAAAGTTTGTGTAGCGAGACAATCAGGAATCATTATTTTCCCATTTACGTTTATAGTATGTTTTAGCTAGAAGATAAACATTCTCTAAGTTTTTTAATTGTCAAACCATCTCTGCACTTTATGACGATACCACAAAAATTAGACGGAGCCGAAGCTGGTTGTCAGCAAATGATATTTCCGAAATGTGTGTTTTCTCCATATTTCTTGACAGCTAAGTTTTAATAGGTTCTTATTTGTGGTATTTAACGCGTACAAATTTTTTCAAACTAAATCAACTGAGAACAGCAACACTTGACACTAAAATCCTAACAATAGCAGGAGCTGGTAACTTTACTACCAGAGCGTATCTATTATAGAGCTCTACGGGGATTACCACATCCGCATGTCTCAATCAGTATCTACACCAACATCCACAAATATTGTAATATTTAGTAAAAATACCATGACCGAAACATACATTAATTTACAACAAAACAATTTAAGTGTAAATGGGATTCTTATAAATTAATAATCGTCTCGTTTTATTCGAAAATTCGATCGTGCGAGGGAAATATTAGAAGTAAAATTGTTAGATCAGTATAAACATGTCGTAGGCATCTAGTTTGTTTATTTTAATTAGTATGTATTCACCCACATCGTTGCGCATGCGGGCAAAGTGTCTATCTCGTTTGTTTCGGTTTGTTGGTGATGCGGAGGTCATGGGCTCAACAATATTGGTTGGATGGTTTTACATTTTGTGATTCTCTCCCATCCTTCACCAGATGGACACTGGCTACTTTCTTTGATATTCATTTTCTTCTACCTTTACTCTTAGATTGAATTAAACTACTAGCAAACCTCCCTAATTAAGTGCGCATGCTTGGTCCTTGGTCTCTTGGTCGGAATAGGATAACCTGATCGTAGGACGTTTGGTGCAATCAAGGATCATCCTACCTGCAATAAACAGGCCATTTGGACCAGGTTATTAATACTAGGACTTATGGCGTGGTTGTAAAAACATCTGTTAATCCCTTGTTTGTGTGATTACATCCGACTCGAGTTTTAAATCCAGTATTTATTCATTTGACTGTGATGATCAAAGTGGAAGTTTATAAAGCTATTAAATGAAGTTCGTATTTCCCCAGTGGTAAATAAGACGCAGTAGTAAAAATAAAATAATTACAACGAAGCATAAAAACTTAAATCTAGTTATTGCGGCAGTCCAAGTAATGGTGAAATGAAGTTTCGCTGTGCATGCCGTAAGTGTTGTGTCTACATTTACTGTAACGCTAAACTTTCAAAATTTACTAGAGTCAAAGGTCAGGTTAGGTAAGGTAAGGTTAGGAGACAAATGTAGTTTCTCTTTTGTCCAAACCTCGTATCTAAGTTAGTCCAAACGACCTCCCATTTCCTTAAGGTGCGTTGTCCAAGCTGCGACAGTTACTTTGCGACTGCGGCCGAAGTCGCACGGTTACTGACACAACAGACCATGGCGACACTAGCCGCATGGGGTGTTTTCCAAGACGCGGTTCCAACTGCAGTCATCAGTCGATGTCGAGATAGTGATCCAAGGGACATAACCTTTGTGAATATTTTGAGGGAGGAAGATGACGACAAAATCATTTTAATGTGGTTGCATAGCAGAAGGAAACGACAGAAGTTTAACAGTATATTTTCGGCACACAATAAGGAAGGATACTATAATATTTTAATCAACAGACCTCTTTAAAGCGATGTTACCAAATTCAAAGAATATTTTAGACTGAATATTAGCCAGTTAAATTATGTATTACAACTTGGCAACAATTATATCGAGAAAAACTCACGCAATCGATTCAAGAATCTCGTTAGCCCTACTGAAAAATTAGTGGAGCCAAAGGTTTGAATCGTGTCTGGGTGCATTTAGGCTTGTTTACCTTAAGAGGTTTTACACTCTCCCTCCAAACAAACGTGGGTGAATTGGCTCTAAATTATTCATTCTTATTCCCTACTTTATTATTAGGTGCTCTGTCTTACGGCAGGTCCATTTATTTTGTCAGTGAACTTAGACCACCAATGCACCCTGTCCTCTACCTCCACCTTCAGCTCCCAGCATTTTCTTATTTTCTTAAAGTCATCCAATATTTTAATCCTACTTCCTAATTTCCTCTTTCCCTCAACCTTTTTTTCTACGACGTCATGCAGAAGACAGGTCCTCCTAAGGATGTGTCCGATCCAGTTTGCTTTTACCTAAGAATCACATCCAAAGTGGTTCTTTTTTCACCCTTTATTTTTAGGATTTCTTCATTTGTCACCTTGTGTGTCCCTCTGCTCTTCTCAAGTCTTCTCCAGAACCAAATTTCAAAGCTCTCCATGTATTTCTTTTCCATCTTCCTAAGAGTCCAAGTTTATTCTCCATAAAGCGCAATGCTCCAACTGTAGCATTTCATTAGTTTCTTCCTCACTTCCAAACTCAGCTTGATGGTCAGCATTAACCTCTTCTTGCTAAAAATTCCTTGGCCATGGCGATCCTTGACCTAATTTCCTTGGTGCAGTAGATATTCTTTGTCAGCAGACATCCCAGGTACTTCAACTACTCTATGTTTTCCAACACCTGTCTTCCAATTTTGATTTTCAATAGCTCTTCATCTTTTGAGATCACCATCACTTTTGACTTCTCACTGTTTATCTTCATGCCATTTCCTCTCTTTATCTCCATTAGCTGGTCCATCATTTCCAGCAACTCTTCTTTATTTTTGGCCAGCGATGCTAAATCAACCGCGTAATTTATTGTGTTGATGACGTATCCTTCTATCCTGAAAATTCCAGGTCTCCAGGGTCTCCCTGACCAGCCACTCTATATACAAATTGAAAATAGTCACTGGGGGACAAACAACATCCCTGTCTCAATACTTTTCCTATATCAATGTTGTTGGTCTCTCCATCATTCAGCGTCAACTACCCTCGCTGTCCCAGGAACAGGTTTACATTCAGCCTTCTGTCCCTCCAAATGATGCCAATCTTACTACAGTAGCCCTATGGCTTCTTTGGTGCTGATTGATGGCTGACGGCTTTGAAAAGTTACCAGGATACACTATGTATCCCTACGCCGAACCATATGAGCTGCAAAAACATATGTTTAGCAGCTGTCACTTATGGCTGTCAAAACTTAGGTATATACCTAAATGTTGACTGTCAGAAGTCAGCTGTGAGCTGTCAGTCAGCACCAAAGAAGCCATGGGGCTACTATAAGTATTTTAATTCCTACCTCAATATGTGTCTACATCTCCAACAATGTCTCTGTGGTTCTAGCCACAAACACAGACCGAACCCACGCTGCATATCCATGAAGACTGCGTCTCCAGCCGCAGGTAAATGTCGCAGTTTAGACAAAGGACCTGAAGGCTGTGCTAAACATCTCGTCTAGATTGGTCCAAATGGGCCGCTTTTCTGGAGGATTGCACCAAACATACTACAGCCGGATGACCTTTAGATAATAGACAACCTTTGGAACTAATTCCCTGCCCTTACCTTCATTAGGTTGAGTCATTTAGGGTTGAGTGCATAGCAAGACGGAAATAGAACTCCTTGTTCATTGTAATGCTATTATCATTTCTTAGTAATTGCACTGATGCATCCCCCTTCCCCCCTTTTCAACCGGGCTTGCTCCACGTCTTAAAGACCTGTGTGGGCTACCTGCAATATTTACTTTAATGGGCTAGGAATGAGGAATTTAAAATAAGTTCACCCCAAAATTAATTAGGAAAATTCAACTCAGAGATTAGAACCTTGACCTCCCCCATCCACTTGAAAATCCATACAAGATGAGAATGTGTTTGTCCACTTACCCACTTCTATGGGTGGTGCTAATTGGATATCAGGACTGTAGTCCAGTACTACACACTCAGCCCTATCTCCTAAATTTTCACTGGTTGGATATTAGGTCAGATCTGTATGAAATTAGTAAATTTATTTGTCAGTCTCAACCGGAATCAAACTAAGGTATTTAAAACAGGATATCGATCTATCTATTCACTTAGCCACACGGATAGACTAAAGTCAAGAAAACTGTTACCATAGATTTTATATCGACCGTAAACATTGACGCCAATTTACTCACGTAAACAAGCTTATTATTTATTACTTGCTGCTTACATAGTCCGGAGATATTGAAAGCGCCTTGGCCATAAATTTACTTGATAGAGTTCACCGTCTACTCTCCTTTTTCACCCCTCACCTGGCTCCGTTTCCCATCTGAAACGAATAACTTCCGAGGCACTGCTCGAGTAAACCACCGTGTCTTCGTTTCCATTCGGGATGCACGCTGTATATTACTTACACCCTCGGAGTAAGGGGGAGGGATGAGGAAGGTAGAATTATTAGATATTTGCGTGGAGGGACCAATTAAGAGGAAAAATACCTTCAATATACACGGCTGGGATTCAAATCCCGTACACCGACAAACCAGACTAGATGAGCCTGAAATTTAGTCCACTTTCCACCCACCAGTGTGACTTTGGCATGCTTTGTTTGATAAATATAGTGATATTTCGTCATTTTTTATTATTTTATCTTTATAAAAAATAACTATATATATATATAATGTAAAGTGGCAATGAATTACGAATTTGTTCTATGGCATGGAGTCTCTTTACTGAGCTTGAGGGTCATTTGTTTGATTTCCGCCACTGCCGAGACATTAATTACGGGTGAAATAATTGGGACGTACCCTTTAGCGGGTATTAACAGCTAGCGGACTGGGTGTTGTGTGGTGAGGGAAACATTTTACCTAGGGCACCCGGACCAGATTATAACATCGAAGCCTCGTCCCCAGTAATTAATCCTAGTTAGACTGACGCGTTAAGCCGTGTGACCACCGGTGCGGGTGTTGTGGCAAGAACCATTATATTACATTAAGAATAAATAAAAAAATATTCTAACCAAAATGGAGGCAAAAGCTATCATCAACATGTTCGTATATGATTAAAGGCCTTTCATTGAAAGTTTTATTATTTAAAAAATATTTATCAAAAGCTAAAATTTTCACAGTTTCAAGGGCGTTTCACGCGCGCAAAATGTCACAGTTCTGAGATAAAAGTAAATGGTTAGAAACATAAATCCAGTCTTCCTCAAACAAGAAAAGTCGTTTTTTAACTTGGGGTTAGAGAGAACATTCTGAGATAATTGATGATCTTTTTAATGGCTTGGAGGCTTCAGAACTGTCATTATCATAAGAAATATTACGTTGTGGTGATATTTTATTTGGAATTTGGGACCACGATAGGTAACATTTTGAAAACGAGCCATTATTATTTTAAAGCAAAACTATAAATAGAGCTTAGCTATTTCTCAAGATTTTTAAGTTTAATTCTTTTCCTTATTATCCTTCTTTAATTTGGTCAAATTGTTATGCCCCATAGACACGGGCAATGTTTTCGTAGTTAATTCACTTGAGAATCTGGTTACGAAATAGGGATGTCTACTATCACGAAATAACCAGGTAATTAATTACTATACAACTATTACTTATTTCACACCGCTATTGTGTTCATATTTGTTTTGGGAATTTTAATTCAATCACCGAAAGTAAAATTATTTCTCAAAAAACAGTTTCTGTACGTAAAAATTAAAAGTTTAATATCTATTTTGTAACAATCTGGAACATTAAAAAAACATGTTTAAATCTATAAAATATATTTAATTTAAACCACTGTCATTTAACTTTCTCTCAAGGACAGGGATATCACATTTAAATTTGATAAGTAAAACAACTTGTATCTTATCTGCGCATGCACTTTTAATTCGACATGAGTGAAAATGAGGATCTACGCTAAAAATAATACTGCACCAATTTTAATGGTATCTACTAATTTTTGCAAATAGTTGTCAATAGATGGTCGTTAACACGGTAATAGTTGATTTGTAGTTAGTCCAGTATTGGATTAAGTACAGAAACATTGCGTGTATGTATGGTGCATTAGCACCGAACTCGCAGTGAAAGTTTGCTGACTGAGCAGCTGTAAAAACACCGTCGTTTAAACTCGGCTACCCCTCCCTTGCCCCCCTTTGAGCAGACCTTTTTTGTTTTGTTTTGATGAGGGACGAGAGAGGACTAGGAATTGGAAAGGGGGAAGAGGTGGGGGGAATTAGTTATACATATGTTGTTGCCTTATGTGTACAAATATCGAGTATATCTCAATTAATACCGTTTGACCCTATTTTGCAAAATGCCTGAACACACGAGCGATGTTTTAGTATATAATTCAGTAGTGAATTTTATACACGTACAATATTACAGTGTGAACCACCATCTATCATTGTAACTATCAGCAAAATAATAGACTATCGTGTAAACTTGTGAGTAATTTGTTATTAGCGTAGGTCCTTGTGTATTCAGCGATATTACAGATGTATTGCCTTATTCAATCACTCACTTTGTCTCTATGCGAATGTGGGCTCACCTAACTTCTCTCTACCCAATTAGTGTAAATATGGGACTACCCCAGGTGAAAAACACGGGGGGCGGGGGGAATAGTAATAATTAGTTTATTGGTAAGTATACACTAGACAATTCAACCTTTACTCTGTGTCCTTAAAAAAAAAAAAAATGTGCCCTGCGTCTTACTCCCCGTTCATTAAAGGGCTAGGGTTGTTAAATTGATAATTTTGAGGAAGCGTAGCTGGAATTTGTGTGGAGGGAGAGTGGAAAACTGTTTAGAAAAATAACCCACCCTTAATTCACCTGACCTGGAATTCGAATCCCCAACTCCTCGTTGCCGGAAATATGCACTCTATTGCGAGAGTGCTGGCTTAGTCAATAATGTTCCATCTGTGTGCCTCAACTCATTGGCGTATCACGAAATATTAAAATAGGTGCCGCAGAATGTTGATAGATGTGTAAACGTCATGTCTCTGCAAATTAAGAAAACCAACTCTTGCGTCACATCAAATGCGTAAAAGTTAGGGAACTTATCGAACATGAAATTGAGATGAGTTTTCTTACCTTTAATACGCCATAGTATCAACGAAATAAATAAAATGCTCAAGTCTCACATTAAAATATTAATTAATTCATTAGTTCAATTTTAATGATTATTAATAAGTATAGATTATTAATATTTTTATTAGTGTGCTCGTTCTTTAATTCCTTCCAGAGTGCTAATGCTGTTATTCAAAAGTGTGCAGCAAACACAAAACGGTCGAGACCACTGCCTTAGACCATGCGATCACAGTTGCGGTTCTTTGAGAGGTCATTGTCTGTACTCTATATAATAGTTATAAAACGAGTGCACATGATCGATTTATATTGTCTTTCATAAATCACGTTTTGTCACAGAAAATCCATATAAAAATAAAAACGTGACCCGTTAAATTCAACACCATTATATTATGTATAACTGTTTTTTATTAAAAAATACAGGAAAAAACAAAGCCTTAAAAAAAAGTGCCACTATTTGTGCATTGAGCAAACGTCAACAACAACATATAGAAACCAATTTAATTGCTCTCAAATTATTTTATGTTTGCTTCACATTAAAGTTGTTTTGAAAATAGAGTTTTGTGTTTTCCGGTTGTTTGTCTTTCATTGCGTAAATAAAAAACTGTTAGGACGAGAAAAATAAATAATAATGATAAATATGCGAGGATACACATTTCGAAACGAATAAGCAAACAAAATTCTAACCGACTCGACAAAGTTTTTGCAAATATTATTTTTACAAATAAGCATATGTTTGGCGTGCATGTAGTTCAAAATTATCATAAATTCCTTTATACTATTTACATTTGAATTTCCAAAGTGAGTGGATACAACTCGAACTGTAATGTATTATTTCTGCTAAGCTGTGTTCACAATACAGAAATCAACAGTTTAAAACTTGTAAGTTTACTAAGCACTCGCAACACTTAAAGTTTTTATTTTTACATTTGAAATTTCTTTTTAGCACCGCATCTTACTACCCGTTCGTTTCATACGCTTATGTACTAATTGCGTTAATGATTTTATTGGTATACCAGACTGAGATTCGAACCTCAATCTCCCCTTCATCAGCACTTAAGTCTGCTGCAAGAGTAGAACCTTAGACCATGCGGCCACCGAAGCGGGTTATTTGAAACTAGAAATTAAACTTATATTGACACAAGTCCAATCAATCACATGTCAGTAGACGACTCCTTTAGGGCGCATTCGAGTTCCTCCACGAAAGCTGATTCATTCCCCTTTTCAATAAAGGTCACTTAGTTCTATGGTCGAGTTCCACCACTTGATGGGTTGGGGAGGGAAGGAGGTATCTAATTACTTCACTTTAATGGTGGAGGGGGGGAAGGAGGAGGGGGGGTTGAGTTCCTTCACGGGACCTGAAGGAATGGATTATAAGTATAGTTGGTTAATTTCTACATATACCAAGGCCGTAGCTAGCCAATAATTTCAGGGGAGGTTTGGTGGGCACATCACCCAATTGCTGGAAGCTAGAAAACATTCTAAATGATAAACAGTTTTAGAAGCTCTCTGAAGTGTTTTTTTTTCACGGTAAAATAACCCCCTAGCTGCCGAAGGCTTGGAAATTGTCTAAATATTAAACACTTTTTGAAGCTCTATGAAGTGTTTATTTTAATGGTAAAATCACCCCCAAAATGCCGAAGGCAAGGGAAATTTCCAAATACCCAACACCTCTAGAAGCTCTCTGAAGTTCTATTAATGGTAGCACATGCCCCTAATTTGTATTTGTGTCTTAGTTTTGATATTGTTTGAACCATAAATAGAGACATATATATTTTGTTCATAAAATTTTGCGGGGGGTTTGAACCCCCAAAAGCTTCCCTGGCTACGGCCTTGACATTTCTTATCCAACCTAAATTAATCTAACCTTTCATGTGTTAACGAATTCCGTTCTTATTTAATTTTATAATCTCCTGTGCAAAGATCCCCGCCTTGAGGTGTCGTGAAGGAACTTGACCATCATTATCGGACTAATTATCTCCATGGAGAAATTCGACATCACCGCTCCTCTAGCAGAAAATAACTAAACTAGAAAAGTGTTAAGTCATTTCAATGCAAATATTAAAACACTAGCTTATAAGCTTTATCAAGTTTGTACCGATTATGGAATTAAAATAATATATAAAATATTATAGAGACGCAACCTAAAAAAAGATTCAAACTTAAAACTACCTTCTCATTGGTAAAAAAGAATAGATTTCCCGTGTAGGATATAAAATATGTCTATATCTAACTTCTTAAGTAATTGCTAGACACTCTTACTGGTGGACACATGGATATAGGGGTATGTATGTCCCATCCAGTTTAGTTTCCCAGTGTGCTTTCTATCCTGGTCTAGTGTAAGAGGGTATTTTTTCCTTAGCTGTTTTCTTATTATACCTACCCGCAAATGCGGATATACTTCAGTAGTAAGAAACTACATCTACGAGGGCAGACAAAGAGCTAATTAACACGAACAAAGGGCCCTTAATTGAGTAGGGAGGGTGGGGG
>CABFVX010002533.1:58717-111484 GCA_902151425.1 Timema shepardi | reverse complement strand
AGAGAGAGGTGATACAATGTTAGCTACGCATGCATTGCTAACAAACCAGACAGTTCTCAGTAAGCAGTGTTGGTGTTAGAGAGAGGAATCACACTGTATCACCTCTCTCTAACACCTACACTGCTTACTGAGAACTGTCTGGTTTGTTAGCAATGCATGCGTAGCTAACATTGTATCACCTCTCTCTAACACCAAAACTGCTTACTGAGGACTGTCTGGTTTATTAGTAATTCATGTGTAGCTAACACTGTAATGTTAGCTACTCATAAATTGCTAATAAACCAGACAGTCCTCAGTAAGCAGTGTTGATGTTAGAGAGAGGTGATACAATGTTAGCTACACATGTATTACTAATAAACCAGACAGTCCTCAGTAAGCAGTGTTGGTGTTAGAGAGAGGTGATACAATGTTAGCTACGCATGCATTGCTAACAAACCAGACAGTTCTCAGTAAGCAGTGTTGGTGTTAGAGAGAGGTGATACAGTGTTAGCTACACATGAATTACTAATAAACCAGACAGTCCTCAATAAGCAGTGTTGATGTTAGATAGAGGTGATACAGTGTTAGCTACACATGAATTGCTAACAAACCAGACAGTCCTCAGTAATCAGTGTTGATGTTAGAGAGAGGTGATACAATGTTAGCTACACATGAATTGCTAACAAACCAGACAGTTCTCAGTAAGCAGGGTTGGTGTTAGAGAGAGGTGATACAGTGTTAGTTACACATGAATTGCTAATAAACCAGACAGTTCTCAGTAATCAGTGTTGGTGTTAGAAAGTGGTGATACAATGTTATCTACGCATGAATTGCTAATAAACCAGACAGTCCTCAGTAAGCAGTGTTGATGTTTGAAAGAGGTGATAAAATGTTAACTACGCATGAATTGCTAATAAACCAGACAGTCCACAGTAAGCAGTGTTGATGTTAGAGAGAGGTGATACAATGTTAGCTACGCATGAATTGCTAACTAACCAGACAGTTCTCAGTAAGAAGTGTTGGTGTTAGAGAGAGGTGATACAATGTTAGCTACACATGAATTGATAATAAACCAGACAGTTCTCAGTAAGCAGTGTTGGTGTTAGAGAGAGGTGATACAGTGTTAGCTACACATGAATTGCTAGCAAACCAGACAGTTCTCAGTAAGCAGTCTTGGTATTAGAGAGAGGTGATACAATATTAGCTACACATGAAATGCTAATAAACCAGACAGTCCTCAGTAAGCAGTGTTGGTGTTAGAGAGAGGTGATACAATGCTAGCTACACATGAGTTGCTAACAAACCAGACAGTCCTCAGTAAGCAGTGTTGATGTTAGAGAGACGTGATACAATGTTAGCTACTCATGAATTGTTAATAAACCAGACAGTCCTCAGTAAGCAGTCTTGATGTTAGAGAGAGGTGATACCATGTTAGCTACGCATGAATTGCTAATAAACCAGACAGTCCTCAGTAAGCAGTGTTGGTGTTAGAGAGATGTGATACAATGTTAGCTACACATGAATTGCTAATAAACCAGACAGTCCTCAGTAAGCAGTGTTGGTGTTAGAGAGAGGTGATACAATGTTAGCTACACATGAATTGATAACAAACCAGACAGTCCTCATTAAGTAGTTTTGATGTTAGAGAGAGGTGATACAATGTTAGCTACACATGAATTGCTAACAAACCAGACAGTCCTCAGTAATTAGTGTTGCGGTTAAAGAGAGGTGATACAATGTTAGCTACTCATGAATTGCTAATAAACCAGACAGTCCTCAGTAAGCAGTGTTGATGTTAGAGAGAGGTGATACAATGTTAGCTATACACATGAATTGCTAACAAACCAGACAGTTATATCTAGAAGTTATAGGAAAATATATAAACACTTTTATTTTATTTTGAGCCTAGATTTCAAATTAGATAGCCTTCAAATTTATGATAGTTTACAAATGAGAGATTTTTAAATGCAATTTTTTTTCGGAACTGGATCTAAAGCTTATGATTAAAATGCATATCTAGGGAGTATTTGATCTCACAAATAACAACGTATAAGCTATTTGGTTTTTCGTCAAAAATTTTTGAAGAGTGATGAGTGATTTTTCAAAAACTTGAAATATTTTAAAAAGAGATTTGATAGTTCAGTTTCAAATTAGTATATTTGGAATGTTTGACATGACAAATAGCATTGTATAAGTTTACTTGTTTTTTTAAATAAATTGTCATTTGTGGGTAGTTTACCAATGATTGCTTTTTCAAAAACTTGAAATATATAAAAAATGGCTTTGACGATTTGGCTCTAAATAGGTATCTTGAACTTGTTTGAGATTAAAACAACACACTGCTGCTGGCAACATATATATTGGCCTATATCTAGTATTATTTTGTCATTAAGTGATTTAACCGTGTTACTTTAATTAATTTCGAGGTATATAGCCATATTTTGTCAGGAGGTGATATAAGTGTTATTAGTAGTTAATTGTGATGGATATACCGCAAGTAATATTTTCAGGGTGGCCACTCACCAGTAAAATTGGGAAAAATCCTGGGAAATGTTCTTGAATGTTGCCATCATTTGAGAATTTAAAGCCAAGACCACTATAAATAGTTCTTTGTGCATACACATTTAAACATTTGCCATGGGGAAAACCACTTTAAATATATTCTGGAAAAATTAAATTAAAAATATTCTAGGTAATAAAAACTATAATTAGCTTCTAGGGGTATCCAAATCTCAAAAAATTTCTAGAGGAGGATTACACCAAATATCTTGGAAAGGAGTTTAATTTTCAAAATAATACTGGACAAGGACCTTTAAAAATGGATTTTAAGGGTATTCTATTTTCACAAAATTTATGGTGTTGAGTCCCCAGATCTCCTTTTACTTGGGAGAAAATCCCTTAAAAAAAATCGTATACACTCCTACACAAATAAAGTTCCACCACCACTGCGTGAATCACCTGTTTTAAATATATAGGCCTATTCATACTACTGTTGTTCTTGCCTAATCTCTACTTGTAGCTGAGCACACATCACACGTAAGATAATGAATGGCCTTTTGATCCAGACCTTTAAAAAATATACGTTGAGAATGTAGAGTAATATCATGTATGTTGGCCTACACTCGTTTTTAGTGGGGAGGGAGAGGTCCTGTCTATGGTGGATCGTGATAAAGTCTCCCAACAGAAGATGGTCAGCATTTTTTTTTGCATGGACTCATCTAAGAAATTTGTGTAGTACTGCAATTTGTAGTGTAGAACCGAAGGGGGCGGGGGCAAGAGGGGCATCGTTCCCTGAAAATAATCTCAGCTGGAATAAATACCCCCCCCCCCAAATAAATATATTTAAAATCCTCTGATATTATCGAATATGAAGTTGAAAGATCTTGCATTAACCTCAAAATAACTTATATATACATTCAATTATCAAAGGTTTTCCAGAGAAAGACCACTTCAAATAGTTTCCAGAGGCATCTAATTTTCGAAAAAAATTCATACTAGGATCAGTCTAAATAGCTTCTGGAAGCACCTAAATTTTAAACATTTTTAGAGGAAAACCCTTTCAAATAGCTTTCAGGAGATCTAACTTTAAAAAAGTAAACTGTTTTAGGACTATTAAAAATAGCTTCTGGATGCATCCAAACTTTTAAAAAATTCCCGAAGGACGCTACTCAAAATAGGTTCTAGGAACATCAAAATTCCCAAATAATTTGGAGGGGGGACTACTTTAAATATCTTTTAAAAGGGAGTATAATTTAAAAAAGTGGGAAAGGACCACTTCAAATTAGGGACAATAAAAATCGATAAGTGGAGTGTAGAGAGGGGTGATTGCCACTCTTGGAATAAATTAGCCCCTTCTAGATGTAGTTCACACCTTCTGATATTCTAGAATATGAAGCTAAAAGACTTGAATAGAGCTGCAAATAACTTCTAAAGATATTTAATTTTCAGAAATGTGACAAGTGATTGAGGTGACTCAGTTGAGGATCCCTCCAAATAGTTTCTAGAGACATCGAGTTTTAAAAATTTGCTGGGAGGGAAGCACGCCAAATAGATTATGCATGCATATAATTTTCAATAATAATTATTATTATTATTATTAGCACCGCGTCTTACTACCCGTTCGGGTTATACGCACTTACGCTAATGTGTAATGGTAGGGTGATTGTGAGATGAAATGGAGGACCTACAGTTTAACGTGGAATCCGAACCACGGTGGAGACCTGGCATTCCTCACATTCACAAGATGTCTTGTCAGAGGTGAAGGAAGGGTTTTGGTAATCAGATAATTCTTTGCCGGGACCGGGGATCGAACCCCGGCCGCCAGCATAGAAGTCTGACACCTTACCCCTAGACCACCAGGTCACCCCAATTTTCAATATTAGCCAGGTGACAACACCAAATAGATTCTAAATACATTCAATTAAAAAAAAGTCCAGGTGAGAATCTTTCCAAATAATGTAATTTATAATCAGGAGATATACAACGTTACTTAGGCTACTTGTGAGTGATGTGGTTAGAGAAATGTGTATATTTTTGTTGATTATTTTATTGTAATAAAAATAATAGCTTTAATATTTGTATGAATTCCTTGTATTTTCTTCTTAGAGACCTTTTCTGCACTTATTTTACAATAATTTGGTTTAAATTTTCGCTGTATATTATGTATATGATTGTTGTATTTACTAACATTTAATTATTTGTATTTGTACATTAAACGAAAGGGACATTGTTTATTTAATGTTAAGTAAAGCGCACTATTTTAATCGATTGATATTGTTATTATTAACTGATGACAGACGTTCACTGTAATGTAACTAAATGTATAATGGTAAAAGAATACCTGGATACAAAGATGAAACACCTAGCTTTTGGCTTAGCTAGTTCTTTATTCGGAATGTATTAACTTGTGGTCCACTAATATAGGGATCCATCTCAACTTTTGTCTGTCAGTTGTTGTTTTTTGTCGAACAGTTGGCTGTCTATCCCTTTGTTGTTCTATATACGTATTTTTCGACGAGTCGATGGCCACTAGTTACCTAGTCTATCAAATGTTTGTTAATATTTTGTCGATCAGTTGGTCGTCTAGCACATGGTCCTACTCTTATCAACTAAAGAACACCTGGATACAAAAATAAAACACCTAGCTTTTGGCTTAGCTAGTTCTTTATTCGGAATGTATTAACTTGTGGTCCACTATTATAGGGATCCATCTCAACGTTTGTCTGCCAGTTGTTTTTTGTCGACCAGTAGGCTGTCTATCACTTTGTTGTTCTATGTACGTATTTTTCGACGAGTCGACGGCCACTGGTTACCTAGTCTATCAAATGTTTGTTAATATTTTGCCGATCAGTTAGTCGTATAGCATATGGTCCTACTCTTATCAACAACTTTGTCTAAGTACTCCTTCGTGTAGATTACTTGTATGTCTATCACTAGTCCACACGTGTTGACTAGTTTAATGTCGATTAGTTTTATACAACCAAATTGGTCAACCATTCGTATGTAGATCACTTTGCCCTCCTATGCATGATCTAGTCGACCAGTGGGTTCTACTATGGTCGGATACTTGACCCAGCTAACATTCCAAATATGTGTATACTTTTTGTCAACCAATTGGCTCTTTACCACATGGTCCTACTTGCATCGACCATGTGATCGACATTGCTTGTGAGTGACAGTCACTTGTCTGTCGACCACTTTTTCCACACATATTGTATTATTAGCAACGCGTCTTACTACCCGTTCGGTTTATACGCATTCCACACATGTTAACTAGTGTGTTGTCGATAGGATTGCCGGTACCCCAATTAGTCAACCAGTCAAACTAAAGCGAGTTAACCTCACTATAATAGTTGTTACCACTAGTATATCTAAAAACATTAATTTGCTCACCACCACCAAAAATAATAGAAACAAATGTAAGATTGTTACCGTTTATTAATGTTTCTGGAGATAATAAGCTAATTACATGCTGTCGGCCATTTTGTTTTCTACAAAAATTGTAGATAAACTTATTAGCTTTAAGTTTAGTTACTCTGGGCTTTTATTTCATAAAATCTATGGAAGTAAAAGTCAATAATGTTGTAACAAGTACCATGATATTTCCCATTCCCCCTCGCCATACATCCCAGACCCCTGCATGAGTTTCGGAAGTGGCAACATGTGTGTTTTTACTATTTGGGGTGCCAATTAATAACTTTAAAAAAAACGCAATATTGTATCACAAAGTTCACTTGGAAAACCAGTTGCTCCTCCACTAGAAGGATCCAACGACTTAATTTTTTTGTGTGTTAAATATTTTTTCTCGCTAATCTATTAGGGTGCAAAACGGTGCAAAACAGGATTTTTATTTCGGCATTAAAAAACTTCCAATTAGTTAGTGGGGGGATCCACGCTTAGCTTGCCCACCCACCCCCAACTTGTTTCCCTTTTAAATATTTTTTCTTACAAAACTATTAAGGTGCAAAACGGTGCAAAATAGGACTTGAAAGATGGCATAAGAAATCCAACATTTTTTATAGTGGGGGGGGAGCGGGGGGCTACTCTTAACTTGGCCCCCCGTAACATAAACAGTTGCACTGTATCTGGGGTTAGGGTGCAAAACATAATACTTGGGTCCAAAACGGTGCAAAACGGCGGTATATTTAAATTTAAATTTTGAATGAATTGGGGGGGAGGTGAGGGGTCAACCTAAGTGATCTGCATCCTAGGAAGTTTCTTCTCGAAGAGAGAAAGGGCAAACTTATCAAGATTAGGGGTATAAACTATGATGAACTTATCGTCGGGAGGAAAGATGAATGGAAAAAAAAAGACTAGTGCTTGTGACAATCCCAACACAATAAAACACGCAGAGAAAAAGAGAAGATTTTAAGGTAAAAAACAAACTTATGCCAGTCATGAAGGTCAGTGGTAGAAAGGATGAAGCAAGGACTAAAGGAGAAGGGAATTCGGGGAATGGGGCAAGGAGAGGTTGATTAAAATCTTTTATATGGGATAGTTAGTGAACAAATTTCTTACTGACAAACTTAATCAAAATCATAATACTCCAAAGATTCCTGACGTTTTACAAACGTGTACCACAAAGTTAGGTTTTTTCAATAAATTGGATTTATTTAGAATATTTTTCTTTAATAGAGAATCGGAGTGTACATCTTTACTAAATGCATCTAGGAGTAAAATCTGTAGATTCAATTAAACACTTTTTTTATATGTTCCTACTGTGAAAGATTACTTTTTAAGAAGAAATAATTTAACACAAGATACAAGCTATATAGTTTATGTTGTACTAAACTTTTATTGTAAATAGGTTATAATATTCTATTTCACATACTTTATTTTAAATTGATCTTTATGAGAATTAGGTAGATGGGTAATATGTTCCTGAAAATATCAATTCAATGGTACTAGTTTGTAAAACTATGTTTCACATCAATTTATTTAAATTGTGTATTTGTACCCGTTCTAATTATAGGCATATATGGATTACGCTAATGGGGTAGGAATGACTAAGGTAGAATGTATAGGAAATGTATCAACATTTTTGTTGAGGTAGAGTTGGAAACCATTTGGGGGGTAACATTATTATACCCAGCAGTGACACAAACCTGAGCCTTCCCGTCACCGAGGAACAAAATAAATTAGATTAGACATATATAATGTGCCCATAGAAACGTCTACTACTATTTACTAGAGAAAAAAAAGTATCATCTTAATTCCTTGATAGATAATATTATACATCTAATAGGAGTAATAACAAACCATTTAAAAATATTCAGCTATCAAATAATTCATAAAACAAAACATTTACATAAAAATATATTTTGGATACGTGTATTTGTAATTTTACTCCAAATAACATTAAATATTATTATTACTAAGAGCCTATCTAATAATTAATGCAAATTGCATGCCATTGGCAAAAATTATTGGCACTAAAAGAGAGATCGAAACATACGCAATTTAAAGGAAAGGAACTTCTAGGATATTTGGATTAATTTATCTCTATAAAAAGTTATGTTACACTATTAATATTATTCACCATCATCTTCCTCATCATCTTTCACTATACCTAATCTTTTAGCTACTGATTTCACATTGTTGATGACTTCCTCTTGAACAAGATTGAAACTCATTGCAAGCAATGCAATTCCAAACAATAGGTATAAAGAACACAAGGCAATGCTAACTTCAGCATCATTTTTTTTAACTCTACGAGCTGGAACAAAATCACCAAAGCCAATGGTAGTTAATGTTATGAAACAAAAGTATGCTGAGTCTAAAAAACTCCATCCTTCCCATCTCATGAAAAGAGCCGCACCACAAAGAATGTAAGTTACCACAAGAAACACACAGAGCCAGATTGGAACTGGTTTTGTTCTACTATGTCCAATGCTTGACTCCTCGTAATCGTAACTCATAATGCCATAATCATCGAAATCGTCGTAATCTACATCTTCACGTAACCGTGAAAGTCGTGTAGGACGCTGTCTATGGGAATGTTGACGACTAATAGCAAATCCCATAGGAGACATAATCCTTGGACGGCCTAACGTTGAAGGTGAACTACCTTCTTCTAAATGACTGAAAGAAGCACTACCTAGATATCCAGGAGATAATCTTTCATTCCTTTGCTTGTCAATATTTCCTATTAAGTCCCGTGATATGGTTTGAGGAGAAGGATGTAATGGAGGTGGAATTGGTATATCTAGTGTTAAGTGTTGTTGCATATTTTTCTCCAACTCATTTCGTTGGTCACTAGAACGAGATAGTCGGTTAAGCCTTCCAGTGTTCTCACGATCCAATGCGTACTTGTTGAAGAGTACAGGCGTTTGAACATCACTTATATGGCCCTCTACCTCAGCCATATTCTTGATTTCTAGAACAATCAAATGTATTCATACAATTTTACAAATTTTGTGGATTTAAACATAATATATTATTTTTAATGTACAATATAAATCTTAGTTAATAATTAAAGTAATATTAAAATAAATATTTTTTTTAATATGAGTTAAACTTGTGGAAAGAGAATAGTTTGATAATAAAGTTAACCCCCGATTATCCGCAGTAATGTAGGAGACGAGTGCTGCGGATAACACAAAACCGCGGGTTATCAGAATAGTTAGTAAAACAAGAGATTGTAGCGCATTCAATTCAAACTAATACTCACCTATTGTAACTATGTATATGAACACATCATTATATTTCACGTAATTAAATAATAAAACAAACACTTTAAATCAATGTACAGTACTAATTCAATGTGATTAAATTACATATTTGTTCAGCATTTCAAAAATAAATGATCTTTTGTCTTGCATTTATAGCCCTGAAATGGAATTGCCATATAATAATGTTTTTTTTCTGCATAGCTTTGAAATAGCCTGCCCTTCTCCTTTTCTCAGGGACCCTGAGGTTCTCCAGTGCAATAACTTTTATTTGGTGGCTCTCCATAACCGAAACTTAGAGAAACGCTACTCTAGAAGCTATTTGGAGTAATTTTAATTGTAATTGGAGTTTTATGCGTCCTTCTACCACACACAACAATACAAAATCTTACACTTGTGTGTGCCATGGGTGCCTGCGTGTGATTTCCTCAACTTATTTTATTTTAACAATAGACCTACTGTTAAGTGGAAGGCTTAAAACACATTGGAGAAGAACATTGTGATTCATATTTAATCGAAGAAAAATTTACAACAAACAGATATATTGTTCGTTTGAAATGTTTTAAAAAAAACTACACAGATCTCGATAAATGGTGTTAAAAGTCAGTTATCAGTTTTGATCAAGCCCCGTCTTCCAAGATTTATTGTTATCACATTTTAAATTTATGATGGGTCAGTCAACAGCTGGTTAGGTGTTGTTCAAATTAAGAATCTTGGGGTATGTTCATATTCTTTCTCACCTATTATAGTTTTCTAATAATATAAACGTACTAATAAAACTTTGTAATCTACTCTCCGTGCACCCTGGAATGTTGGAGTATTAACTTGTCGGATTACACTATGACCCTATATTATAAGCTGTTCCATTGTGGAATAATGAAAGCTAAAGCTTGCTACTTTACCTTTCATTGTTCCACAATTGTTATTGTTTAATTTATCTTTGTGCAAGGCTATATTCTAGCTTAATATTCGAGACTATGATAGAGGAGTGAAATAAATATAGAATGAGCATGTTTATTATAAAGGTTTCAAACTCTCTCTGAAGAGGTAGATTCTCTCTGTGTCAGGTCCACTTCCAATAAACCAGCACTTAGAATTCATATGTAAAATATTTATGTGGCTACACAATTACTACTTAGTCGGCATAAGATTATGGGTTAATACTCGTATTTTTCAAAGGAGAGGTGACTTATATTCATTACCTCAGTGCAGGGATGTGATAATACGAAATGTTACCTATCAATATCAATAAAATGATGCTAATTAACGTCACTTGTGCTCACTAAGGACCCACATGAGGCTATAACCAGTGTATTAAATATATTCTGGAGCCCACTAGCTACTGTATAGTATGCCAGTATTTTTTTCAGTGAAATACACAGGATGTTTCAGTGAAAGCGTGCAAAAAATAAACAGAACATAGGGGATGCTCTACCGAACATTTTGAGACAGGGAACGTGGTGGGGTCTTCGAAGCCAGCTAAGGGCGATATGGGCCTAAACATGTGGAGGAGAGCCTGAAGGCTATTTCATATGAGGATATCTCAAATCACTTGTGTATCAGAACCCAGTAGACACAGAGTTGAAATTAATTGCCAGGATTGTCGTCGCCTGCGATGTGATTCGCAACACGCATGGAATATTTGAACGGGTGCGGCAGAATCTCGTACGCTGATATCATGCTTGCATTGGGGTTGGTGGCCGTAATTTTGAGCATCTGTTGTGAGGTACGAAATGGTAGGTTTCCTTCTGTTTGTCAATGATATGGAATACTGTAAGGAACAGTACTACCTGTACGTAATATTACAACTAAATGTAAATATTCTACATGTAATGATTAGATGTAAATATACCTGACATCAGTAACAGTGCTAGACATGGTTAAGTCTATATCCCCCTTAGCTGGCTTCGCAGACCCCACGTTACCTGTCTCAAAATAATTGGTAGATCATCCCTATGTCCTGTTTAATTTTTGCATGCTTTCACTTAAACATCCTCTATATCTTTTACATATTTGAATAACATCCCCTGCGTATAACCCGAATGGGTAGTAAGACGCGGTGCTAATAATAATAATAATAATAATAATAACATCCCATACTCAGTGGAATGAGGATAACCCTATAATATGTAGCTATCTCTCAATAGCGATACATGCCAGTATCCGGTGTTACCAGTGGTAGTTTTTGGAAAGTAAAATTCAGGTTTTCTAAACATGGGGCAGTCAATTCATAAAGTAGGAATCCACTTTGGACTCTTTATTTTAAATCACAAAATTAAATGCATAAGGTCAACCGTACTACCAAACTAGAGTGAATAAAAACCTTGCGTAACGAGTAACAAGTTAAAGCTATTTCAAATGGGGCAACACTCACCAAACCCCCTTGATGAACTACAGCACAAGAGCACGTGCACCTACCTCCGTTCTCCAACGCTCTACACAACAGACTAAGTGGAGCTTTCGATCGACGGGCTGCTCGGGAATCAACCCACGCCTGGTCGGAAACGGAAGAATGAGGTTCCGCGTGGCCGGAACAAGTTACAAGTTCCGCCACTGTGACCGTCTAGATTAGTCTACCGGTTGCCAGGTCCTTCTTTTCATGTCATGTTTGTTCTTTCGACTTACGCCTTCCTTCCCTTGCCCCTTCTCTCTGTGAATACAACTATGGGTATATATTGGGACGTTGGGTTTCAATGGTCACGCATGTACCGCCGACTGACTTAGGTGAGGACGGCGACTTAGAGGACGGGATCTATTATTAAATATTCAAAATTCATTCCCGGCGTAATAGGGGATATCTTATCAAAATTATTGTCTGGGGCTTAAACTCATTTAAACTTTAACTATGAAATGATTCTCGCAGTTCATTGCAAATGCGGTTGCCTTTCCGTCTCCTCATTCGAGGTTTAATTCAATTAATCTGTGCTATTTCACTTTAATTGTATATATTTAATTTATATATTTTCAGGCCACGCTGTGGTAAACTTTGCGTCTCGGGCTTACCACCCTCCTTTCTTGATACCATTAGCATATGTATTGTATATGGGTTACTGTTCTAACGTAGAGCACAGGGCAATAGTATGTTAGTTTAGGGACTTGGTCCAAAGATATATTCTTTGTATTATTACCGTTCAGCATTATGTTGATTTCTTTTGGTTTGAAGGTGAGTATTTATTTTAATTTTTTTTATTATTACCAGAATTAATGTTTGTAAGGAGTTATGATGAAGTATTGTTTTTTACACTTACTACACAAGTTAATGGAAGTATAAAATGTGTGCCTCTATGTAAGGGCTATGTAAATATTAAATTTTCGGTGACCTGGCGGTCTAGGGGTAAGGTGTCAGACTTCTATGCTGGCGGCCGGGGTTCAATCCTCAGTCCCGGCAAAGATTTATCTGATTACCAAACCCTTCCTTCACCTCTGACAAGACATCTTGTGAATGTGAGGAATTCCAGGTCTCCACCGTGGTTCGGATTCCACGTAGGTCCTTCATTTCATCTCACAATCACCCTACCATTACACATTAGCGTAAGTGCGTAGTATAACCCGAACGGGTAGTAAGACGCGGTGCTAATAATAATAATAATAAATATTAAATTTATCATGATTAATGATCATGTCTATTGCAGTTTGCTTGAAGGCGCGTGTTAGGATAACTGGTCACATTAGTACTAATGTTAATAATGTAGAAACATTTGTTAGGGGTAATAACGGAGTTATATATATCTTTTTCAATTTTCAGGTATTGTAAAGTCTATAAATTCCATTATCTAAATGGAGTTATCTCTCTCTATATCTGGGAGGATAAGCGCTTCACGCGATATTATTATATTTTTGTTCTAATTATGTATTTACCTTTTTGATTGTTCTATATAAAATAAAGAAACATTGTTATTGTCAGGTAAACTTCTTGACTGATTTTCCCGTCACGCTTCCTTTTATTATAACAAGAGGTTTACATTTGGTAGAAGCTAATGACTGCGCATGCGTGAATATCACCAGGACGACATTAAAAGACACGAGAAAAGTGGCATCTGTTAACAGTTGGGAATAATGTTACTTTGTGTGGCTACAGCTGCGAATGAGTCACAAAGTACAATAAAGCCATTTCCTCCACTGATTTATATAACTTTGTGTAGTAGCACTTGCAAAAAATTCACATCTCTCCACTTCTATCTAAGTGATTGAAGGTCAAATTATTGTTGTGAGGATAATTCTTTAATGTGAGAATAACTTATTTTGATGATGATTTCAAAGTAGCTATTATAAATGTGGGTGTTAAGATACCTCTATAGTGTAAGGACAACTGAATTGTCAGAATAACATCTATCGATGACTGAAGTCTTAAAATATATTGATGACTGATGATAAAGCAATATTTCAATTAAATAAATTAAAATAATCTTTATTAATTTGTATAGATATTACTATGCTTAAAAATATTTAGTTTAGTTTATTGTGTTGAATTTTATAATACGGTACCCCTATTTAGTTGTATCCTAATTGATGTGAAACTAAGTTCTTACGATTATTTTCTTCGTTTCAAATATGACTGAAATCTTTCTAATTTCTGTTTTGACCAGCCTGTTCTCAGAGGGGTGCTTCACAATAAGATAAAACAAGACATGAAGCGGGGGTGTATCTGTGAGAGAAGCCTATGTTTGTATTAGACTTGTGTAAATTAATTAACTATATTAAAATCTATCAAATCCGCATACATTTAGGCCTTCAGTTGGCACAGGATTCTTATTTATTATTTTGAATAGTTCTTACCTTGTGCTGCAGTGGTTTTCTTGCCAGCCACCGAATGATTAGAAGTCTTTGATGGTACCTGAAGAACAGTGTCGGAAAACCGGGAGTGGGTGGAAGCTCTATTGCCCTGAATTGTACCAGCATCTCGTTCCCCGTCGTTGTTATACCTGGTGATGGAAAACGTGTGAAGCATGAAAAAATATAATGTTTACAATAGCCTAAAATACATCACAATACAATACAATAGCTATATTGTTGTTCATATTGAATAACTATCGGAAATTGAGAGATGTTTATTGAACTTATTTTTCATTACCAGTATAAAAAGAGAGAGGTTTTTCCTTCAGCGCTTCAACATTGAGACGTACCAAATGTTTTATTTACATATAAAATATTTGATAAAACATTTTTATATATATAAAACAATGCCATATTTAAAGGGGGAGGGGGGATAGCCTCAGGGCCCTCACAAACCTCCACGATAAAAACTATATTAACCTTAATTCTTCACAGGCCTTCTTGTATTTTTCAAAATTGAAGTGGATAAAAAACCTGAATCTGTAGAACCATGAACCAAAATCGTTTAACATATCCAGCGTTGACCTGGCCAGTTTGGCTGGTCGGCAATCGCCGAACAGAATGGGCCATTGGTAGATGCAGTATAACAATTTTTGTTCGGTTTGGGATGTGGTTTTCACTAGGAGAACATAATAAACTCTCTTGCACCATCATAGACGTTCGCAAATTTGAAACAATGAAGGGTTTCCCCCATCCTATACAAGTTTGAAGGGACGAAGTGTCCCCCCCCCCCCCTTTCCGATGTACCTCCTGAAAGGAAAAATTTTGCTTTGCATTGTGATACAAGTATGAGAAAAAAGATTCACTGACCACGTTTTTTTTTTTAAATATTAAAATCGTAAAAGTGATGGGATCTATTGAACAAAAATTTATTTTGAGAAGTTTTTGGAGTCAGTTATGTAAAGTTTGATGATAAATAGATAGTACACAAGATGTGGCCATTATGGATTAGTTAGCTTTTTACGTTCATTCACCTTAGCCCATATGATCATTTTGTAGTCAGTGAGGCAGTTAGTCGGGAAAGGGGAAGTTCAGGATCTCGGGGCTAAATGAAAATACCTAGTTAGGTTTATTTAACTTGGGTTATTAGCCAGTTTCGGTGTTCAACTTGTAGGTCATTTCTGCCCATAAGGTATAACTCATTTTATATACATTGTTTAACTTGTGTTGTTCAGCAGTTTCGGTGTCCAACTTGTGGGCCATTTCTGCCCAACAGGCATGGCTCGTGTTATGTACATTATTTAATTTGTCTTGTTCACCTGTTTCGGTGTTCAATTTGTGGGTCGTTTCGGCCCTTCTGGAACGACTCGCATTACTTTCTATTAGAAGTTTTATTGTCCTAGTGGAGTTTGGTGTCTCCCACCTTCTTGTTTACTACTCAGGTCATGCGTTTAACGTTTCTGGAATAGACCAATTGGTCGTGCGCCAGCCCCTGACAAAACAAGGCCTAGAACGCTGAATTGTGACTTAACCTGTACTATTAAATTGTTGTATGTTTTTTCAGCTATCCTGTCTGTGTCTAAAGACGACAGCCAACAGATTGGAACTTTGATAACTTAACCTCTCTGTCTAATTAGTGGGCGCTTTACGCCAACTTCACCTCTGACAAGACATCTTGTGAATGTGAGGAATGCCAGGTCTTCACCGTGGTTCGGATTCCACGTTAAACTGTAGGTCCTCCATTTCATCTCACAATCACCCTACCATTGCACATTAGCCTAAGTGCGTATAACTCGAACGGGTAGTAATACGCTGTGCTAATAATAATAATAATTTACGCCAAGCTCTCGTTTAGAGAGTATCTGTTTTTTTTAACACTCTGTGTTGCTATTTAACTGGACAATCTAAGGACTGTTTCTGTATATATTGGTTTGTGTTTTGAAGATGCTTTTGTACTTTCTCTACCATTTGATTCATTAAACTAATTTGAAACTGCATTTATACATTTTGCTTTATAGTGTATTCTATTATGTTTATTAAACTTGTCATAGCATTCGATGTCTCTGGTGTCAAATAGAGCAGCAATTCAAATAAATATATTTTCTTGAAATTCCCTCAAACTATTTTGATTAAGATTTTTATCTAAGCATTTTTTGATACTACAAACAAAATAGAAAATCTAACTTACCCATGAATATGACTTTGAGACTACTTACTTTACATTGAAAGAAATATCTAGTTTTGAGTATATTTTATCAACGAAATAACTTATTGTTAAAATGTTGTAGTTCATTAAAAAATTAAATATATTCTTATAAAATCAATAGTTTTTTAGTTATAATAAAATATATATAATTATTTTTCATTCATGTAACTTTTGTAGAAAGAGACTTTCCTTTTTTCTCGATGTTTCTGTAACACTGTATATTATTTCATCTATGCACTTTGGTGGAGTGTTTATGCAACAATATATGTGATTTCGTTTAAAAAATCATACGAGTTTTTAATAATATAATAAATGAGAAAAAAAGTAGGTTCAGAGCACCTTGCCATTTATTTGGTAGGTGTGAAGCAAGGTATCATTTAATGCAAAACAAAATTTGGAGCCAGTACGTTAATTGACAAATGAAGCCAAATTAATTTATTATTATCATTATCATTAGAATTATTATTATTATTATTGAATTTTAGAGGAGCGTCAACAAATACAAGTCATTAGCGCCCCTTATTTTTTCTTAGCATAGTTAAAATCCTCTAATGAAGAACAGGAAACTTTACTTGAATACTAGTGTTGTTTAATTGGTATTGATTATTTTCTATGAAAATAGACAGTTGCAGATCGCATGAATACACGTCAAAGTCTATGAAAACTAATTTAGTAACTTTTATAACAATCAAAATGTTCCCTCTTAGGGGTCGTTCATAAACCATGTAACGCTTTGAGGGGCCGGAGGGGTGATTTCAAATGTCTATATGCTGTTACATGGGGGGAGGGTCGGGTATACATCAAAGTGTTACATAACACAGATCTTAGACTCAAATTCTAATGTTCAAAAATAATATTATTTTTCATGTTTTCACCTTTGATAAACACACTTATAGATAACTTCCGAATATCTGTGGCGCTGAAAATACCAATTTAGCACTTACTTTTTGTCTATTAATATTTCGAATGCGCTTAGGTGTTAATGTCTGCCCGAGACTACGAACGCCAAGCACATTCAAAAACACAATTTCATGTGCATGACAGTGAGATGTTTATAACCAACACAATCGTTTAAGCTTGTTCAATCTACTGCCCCCCTCACGTGCTTTTAGTTGAATAGCAACTGTCAGTCGAAACAGCCTATGTGGACACTCATCATGTATCGCAACTACAAAAAAGGGCCATCCTAGTTAGCGCATATTAGTGCCGTGGTGTCTTGCACTTACTCAGATTGCAAACCTGGCATCCATAACATTAATATAGCAGAGGTTTATGCTCATAAACCTGAGGAATAAGAGCTCGACGTCTTTATGTCTGTATAAATAATAATATTCTCTGAAATAATTTATAATCAGGATTTAAAATGGATTTTAAGAAGTATTAAATCTGAAGCCCTCCTTTAGTATGAAAAACAAACTACATTTATTCTTGGTGAGAAAATTTACGTAACACAGGTTGGGGGAGGGGGGAGGCTAAATGTCTACATGGTGCTACATGGGGGGAGGAGAGCTAAAAAGGTAAGAATAAAGCGTTACTTGGTTTATGGACGACCCCTTATCTAAATGAAACCTGACCTGCATTCAGTGTCCGAGTAGGATGACCTGGTCATACATTCAGATAGTCCAAGGGCGCTGTCAGCAGATCTGGTAGAGATTCGTCCAGACCTCTTGAAGGAGGATGTCCGAGATCGGCCAGAATAGCGACCACTGTGGAAAAAACATGGATCATCACTCTGTGGTGGTGAAACAGGAAAAGGTGGGGGGGGGGGGCATTGTCCCCACATGGAATAAACTTGCCTTATATAGATATTTTTCACTCCCCTCTCTTATTTTCGATTTAGAATTTGAAAGATGGCCTTATTTATGTTTTGTCACACAACCTTACTTTTAATTTTCTAATTTTTCATATAAGCAAAAGGCTTATAGAAAAAAACAAAGCTTAAAATACGATTATATAGCTGAATTTCTCCATTTTTATGTAATATATGCCATTTAATCTCTAGTTGGTTCGAAGATGGCAAAGGTTATTGTCGTTGTCGAAGTGAAGAATATATGACTTTCGACTTTTCATTTCTTAAGCTTCGAACAAACCTAGTAGTTTATTTACAAATTTTAAAGAGTTTGTTAGCTAACCTTTGTCTGGCTGTGCTTCTGACACTCCTGCCTCTTCTAGAAAGTGTTTTTTTGGGCTTCCTGGTACAGATATAGCAGCACACGCGCCAATACAAGAACCTGAAGGACTGGGCCATAATATCACCAATGTTAGACAAACATAGAAGCATCAAGGGGATGCCCAAAATAGCGTAAAATATAGTCACAACTTTACCCCATTGGGTTTTTGGAGCTATATGGCCATAACCTAAAACAAAAATATACAAATATGTTTACTCTAGAGTAGTTATTTGTATTTTAATTAGAACATAACATATATTTGTAGAAATAAATTAGTAAAAACCATTCATATTCAATTTTCCTAAGTATTTAAGATGTTTTTCTTCATAATCTTTAGCTGCTTTATATGTTGTATTATAATAGTTTATGTAAACGGTATCACATTCTTAATAAAAAAAAATCAAATACAACAAAATGGAATTGTGGTTGAAGGGCTGAGAACAAAAACAATTTGACGTTTATCTAAAATCCAGTTCCATGTATATAATAAACGTATGTTAAAAGACAAGTGTAGCTTTTCAAATATTGCTGATATATTTATGAAACATTACAGTCAGGATCTAGTCTAATATCTCCAGTCGACATTACTGTATCAACTCACAGAGGACAGTCAGGATCTAGTCTAGTGCATCCAGTCAACATTCCTGGGCCAGCTCATTTAGGTTAGTCAGGATCTAGTCTAATGTATTTAGTTGACATTTCAGGACCGACTCAGGGAGGTGAGTCAGAAACTAGATAATGTCCCAAGTCGACGTTCCAGGAACAGCTCACAGAAGTTAGTTAGGAGCTAGTCTAATGTCTCCAGTCGATATTCTTGGACCAAATTACAGGGGTCAGTCAGGACCTAGTATAATATCTCGAGTCGACATTCCTGGACCAGCCCCTAAGGATCTAATTTAATACATCCAGTCGACATTCCTGGAACCACTAACAGAAGTCAGTCAGTAGCTAGTCTAATATCTCAAGTCACCACGCCTGAACCAACTCACAGAGGTCAGTTAGAGGCTAATTTAATATATCCAGTTTATATTCCTGGATAAACTCACATATGTCGGTCAGGATCTTGTTTAGTGTCCCAAGTCAGCATTCCTGAACCAACTCAGAAATAAGACAAGATCTAGCCTAATACCTCCAGTTGACATTCCTGGACCAACTCACAGAGCTCAGTCAGGATCAATTTTAATGTCTCCGGTCGATGTTCCTGGACCAACTCACAGAACAGTCAGGTTCTATGAACGAGAACATTTAAATATTATTTATGACACGGTGCATTATTATTATTAGCACCACGTCTTACTATCCGTTCGGGTTATACGCACTTACGCTAATGTGTAATAATGGTAGGGTGATTGTGAGATGAAATGGAGGACCTACAGTTTAAAGTGGAATCCAAACCACGGTGGAGGTTTGGAATTCTCCACATTCACAAGTTGTGATTAATACACGTCTTGTCAGAGGTGAAGGAAGGGTTTGGTAATCAGATAAACCTGTGCCGCGACCGAGGATTGAACCCCGGACCCCCAGCACAGAAGTCCGACACCTTACCCCTATACCACCAGGTCACCGATAAGGTGCAGACACCTTTATTAATTCCTAGGATTATGAATAAAATATGTTTAATTTATTGGTTTTTAAACCTAGGTGCTATGGTTAATTTAATTAAATTGTACATATAATTAGAAGGCAATATTTATCATGGGATTTATATAATTAGAAGGCTATAGTGATCATGGTATATATATATATTGGTGTCTATTCTAAAGGAAAATTCAAAATGAACTCGACACCAGAGAAAAGGTACCGTGAGTACATAATGTATTTTGAAATTTTCATAACATAATATAAATTAATTTTCAGACCTGTATAAGACAGATTAATTATAGCACTAAACAACCTACAAAAATCTAACCTTCATTTATAAGCTAATGGGAGGTAAGACATTGTTTGTAAAAATATATTTTTGTAAGTTATTACGTAAGAGTGGAATAAAGTGATGGTGAACTATTGTTAGTATTAGCACTGCGTCTTACTACCCGTTCGGGTTATACGCACCTAAGCTAATGTGTAATGATAGTGTGATTGTGAGATGAAATGGAGGACCTACAGTTTAACGTGGAATCCGAACCACGGTGGAGGCCTGGCATTCCCCACATTCACAAGATGTCTTGTCAGAGGTGAAGGAAGGGTTTGGCAATCAGATAAATCTGTGCCGGGACCGAGGATTGAACCCCGGCCACCAGCACAGAAGTCTGACACCTTACCCCTAAACCGCCAGGTCACCAATAGTAAAATAAATATTTAAATTCGTTGTTAGGCTGTTAATTATTTTAAAATAAGCTAATATATTTTTTTAAATCAAGGGATTGACTGGAAAACATATTTATAAGAGACTGGTAGGAAGATCTAGAAGCATAATGGAGGATGATATTAAAATGGACTTGAAAGCGATAGGGTGTAATGCAGTGGAGTGGATAAAACTGTGTAGTGTACTTTTTCCAATGTTACAATTAAATCAGGACTTATATAGTTATTTGAAATACCATTATCATTGTTGACGGTGACCTGGCGGTCTAGGGGTAAGGAGTCAGACTTCTATGCTGGCGGCCGGGGTTCAATCCTCGGTCCCGGCAAAGATTTATCTGATTACCAAACCCTTCCTTCACCTCTGACAAGACATCTTGTGAATGTGAGGAATGCCAGGCCTCCACCGTGGTTCGGATTCCACGTTAAACTGTAGGTCCTCCATGTCATCTCACAATCACCCTACCATTACACATTAGCGTAAGTGCGTATAACCCGAACGGGTAGTAAGACGCGGTGCTAATAATAATAATAATAATCATAATAACATTATTGACATTAAAACTGTGCTTACTAATCATTTTATCCTTTTAAGATACATATGACCAACTATACTAAGATAATTACCATCAGCCTGAAGTGGTGAAAGTAGAACACATATTTGTAACTAATACGTTCAATAGAAGAACTACATAACTAGAATGGAAATGTATATAACTAGACAGTTCTCGCATAGATCCCCTAAATTGTTCTCCAAGTAAACAAAACTGCTTGTTACAAGAATTGCAAGCACGTGGAGTACATTCTACCATTTCTGTCCTTCCATCGATAGACTATCAATTAAACTTAAAAACACATCACCGGGTAGTTTTCGAAAAGTTTTGTAATGCCACAATGCAAAAAGAATGTTATCTCATATTGTTAGAAAAATCAACTACTTTTTACAGCATTAAATATATAAATGCACAAAGTTTAATCGTTTGTGATTAAATACTATTTCAACAATGCGTCGGCCTCGCTCATCTTCAAGCTTTTGGCTAATATTTCCTAGGGCCCCCCACAACCCATATTGATCCAATGTAGTTTTATTGTAAAATTTAAAAATAAATTACCAAAGACTATTTGTTTTTAGTATTGATTCCCATAATTATGATACACCGCCGCCAAGCCAGAATTAGGTTTCTTGATAGGGAAATAACATCAAAACTAATATAATCAAATAATTTTTTAACTGCATTTACACAAACTAGGAATAAAAATACCTATCTTAACTGTCAAATTAAAACTAAATACAAATATTCAGCTGATCTAAATAAATTATTTCACACAGTTAAAAATAAATACAAATGCACAACCTAGTAAAACGTAAAAAGAAAAAAAGACAACATAATACATCCCTTTAACCATAGCAAGTATATATTTATTAATTAATAATTAAAAAGTGTATAGCTCTGTATACAATTGAGTATACAAAAACATGTTTTAAAGCAGTTTCAGAATGTATCACAACAACGTGGAAAGTTATACTTTTGCACTGAAACAAAACATTCGGAATTTTTTTTAGTTGCTTTACATAATCGCCGACGCTAACAGTCGGTCTAACGCCAACTAGAACGGTCACAAAAAATAAAAAGTACCAAATTAAAATTTATTGTAATTGAACAAAAGCATCCAACAATTCTGGGAACAAGCATTCAGAGAAAGATTTATTTTCTTGTCAAAGTAAATACTTAAGCTTTTAATTGGATGCTGCTCTTTCGTCTATTTTTCATACTTGTTGAGATCGTGAAAATAGTATTTTTCAACATATATTAACAAGAGTGAAGACCAAAAAAATAGCTTAAGAGATATCTTAATCTATTTTTGAGAACTTAAGGCTGAGAAAAAGACCTCTCACGTGCTAGTTGCGTACAGAGTCATTACAAATTTGAAAGCGATGGCGTTCAGGTTAATGAAGAATCCGGATCGTGCTGATATTTCATGTAAAACAGAAAATGCTCAACGTTAACACTTAGAACATTTTTCGAGGCTGGAATCCTCTTTCATACAAAGTTCGAAATTAACATCTTGGTCTTAGACATCATCAAGCTCGTCCTCATCTTCAGACTCACTATACCCAATATCATTGCTGAGGGAACTGCAGGTTTTATAGAGAAAATCTTTATCTTCCCTCTCCCTCGGTTGACTGTTGCCAATATCCTCTCTTTCAGTTATGTCGGAGGGGAGTTTGCCGAGGTACGAAGGAGCTACCGGCAGTAGCAGAGTTTTGAAATAAATTGTCTTGTATTTATGGACAATTTACAACCGTAAAAATTATTATTTTTTGATCGTGTTTCGTATTTCAGTAAAATCTTCTTTCATATTTAGAGAAAGTTGTCTTTAGAAAATGTTGAGTAAATGTTTGTCATTTTTTGAGGAGTTTTAAGAAATAGCAATAATTTGTTTAGCTTTAATTTTCTCCGATAGTGTTTCAACTGTGTGTCGCGCTTTTAGACAAAGTTACTAATACTAGAACGGTCACAAAAAATAAATCTACAATCGTTAACACCATCAGTACATTTTTAATTTTACTCCATTTGTCAAGAAATGTAATGATTCAAAATTTTACTTTGCAGTAAAAACTACCTTGCTTCACATCTAGTGAATAAATAGTACGGTGCTTAGCACATACATACTCTTTTATCTTAAAATAGATACATTTATTAACCACTTTTAGGATGTGTAAAATGAAATAACATATAATGTTGCAGAAACACTACCCCAAAGAGCGTAAATAAAATAATATACTATGTTACAGAAAAATTGAGTAAAAAAGGAACATCACTGGCCACCAAAGAGGATAAAAATCTATTCCAGATTTCAAAGACCAGAGTAAAATATATATTATATTATAGCTCAGAATATAAAACTATATTTCAAATAAAATATTAGTTTTAATAGTACTACAACTTATCAATGATATATTCTTTAGTATCTCAAATAGCGGTGGGATATGATCAAAATTGTATGTTTCCGCCAATGTAAGGTACCCTCAAAGTCATTTTCATAGGAAAGCAGGGGGTATGTAAAGTACCCTCTAAGTTATTTTCATAGGAAAGCGAGAGAATGTAACGTACCCTCAAAGTTATTTTCATAGGAAAGCAGGGGGTATGTAAAGTACCCTCAAAGTAATTTTCATGGGAAAGTGAGAATATATAAACTACCCTCTCAAAGTTATTTTCATGGGAAAGTTAAAGTTGCCTTTCTTTTTTTTTTACGGTCAAACAGTGCCTGGGCACAAATCTTAATCAAAATCATTTTAGTGGATTTTCAGGGAAAAAATTATGATTTCTCCTTTTGCTCCTTAAGAAAATACCCTTATTTTTAAGGTTATACGTCTAATTACAATAAAAACCCTTGGATAACCTCTTAAAAATCCTAGATACAATAACAAATCTATCCCGATCCCCACCCCGGATATATTTCAAATTCTCTTAAATTATTTTCGGTGACCTGGTGGTCTAGGGGTAAGGTGTCAGACTTCTGTGCTGGCGGACGGGGTTCAATCCCCGGTCCCGGCACAGATTTATCTGATTACCAAAACCTTCATTCACCTCTGACAAGACATCTTGTGAATGTGGGGAATGCCAGGCCTCCACCGTGGTTCGGATTCCACGTTAAACTATAGGTCCTCCATTTCATCTCACAATCACCCTACCATTACACATTAGCGTAAGTGCGTATAACCCGAACGGGTAGTAAGACGCGGTGCTAATAATAATCTTAAATTATTGAATATAAAGATGAAAAATTGCCTTAAATCAAACTCCAAATTACTTTTAGGATCATTATATCATCAAATATCTGCCGTAAAAGACCAGAGGCATCTAACTGGCAGAAAAAGTCAGAGGAGGAATGCTCTAGCCAAGGTCATCCAAATTTCAAAAATGTCTTGGGGAGGACAACTCCATATAGCTTCTAGATGCATGTAATTTTGAAGAATGTTTAGGCGAAGATCATCCCAAATAGTCTAGTTTCTGAAATAATTAAAGTATCAAAATTTTGTCAGTGGAAGACCACTTCAAAGATTATCTTATAGGCCTATAGGTAGCTAATTATAGTAAAAAATTAAGGTGGGGATCACTCTATATAGCTTCGAGGGGCATCCAAATTTAAAGAATGTATAGGTGAGTAACACTTTAAATGGCTTTAAAAAAATCTAATTAATAAAATCAAGGCACAGACTACTTATAGCTTCTATAATTAACCATTTTTGAAAAAATTGTTGAAGGAGGGTCACTCCAAATAGTTTATAAAAACAATCTGATTTTTTTTAAATGGAGAAGATGACCACGGTTTAAAACATACGTATGATCAAATATGAATGAGAAACTATAAAATGGCTTCAAACAGAAATCTAACTTTTCTAATAACTATGTTATTTATAATTATGACCCCCCCCCCTTATGGAAATTATCTGTATCCGCTCCTGTATGCTACCCACTCCATCAAATGAACACGCGACAACATTTGCAATTTAAATTCCTAATTTGTTAAGCTCCGACTAAAGAAAGTCATACAATTCGTTACGGCTATAATTATCTACTACTATATTGCAGTAAACTTTGGTTTACTTTAACATGATTCACAAAACTAACACAAAGAGTTAACTGATCCATTATGCCCACCTCTTTTGTACCAACTAACCGCCATCAAACTATAAACAATTGATTCCTGAAGATTTCTCAAAATTAAATTTTGATCCAATAACTTTTTTATTTTGATATTAAATTTTTTAGTTAAAATCATATCCGTCTCTCTTCTCGTACCCGTGTCACAGCAAAATTATTTTTTTCTGAGAAGGGACATCTGGAGGGGAAACACTTCTTCACCTCAAACTTGTATAGGATGAGGGAAAGCATCATTGTTTCAAATATGTGAGTATATTATGGCGCAAGAGATTTTATTACCTCCCCCTGAAGAAAATCATGTCCCAAACCGAACATAAATTGTTATATTATATCTGCTCGGGCCCCCTTTTGGAAACCCTTGGCCCATTCTGGTCGGCAATCGCCGACTAGCCGACCTGGCCAGGCCGACGCTGTTTCAACATATGTAAATATGTATTTTTAGATAGTGTTTGTAAGAAATATATTATTAATGGAACTACTTGGTGGCATCATCAAAAATAGCAACACTGCTCTTGGATATATTAATTGAATTAATTTAAATCTTGAAAAACAAAAATTATCTAACATTGATTTTGTCCTGCAGAAGTACTCTACATGGATCAATTTTTTTTAAATAAATCATAACATATTTTCGGATGCTGTTTAATCTGAGATGTGTTAGTGAGATTATTTGCTTGTATTGGGTAAATGTACACATCAATTTTAATCTTGGTTAAATGGTTTAATTTAATAACTTTCGATGGCATAACATAATCTAAGAATTTGCATGTTTTATTGAAATATGTGTGATAAATAACCATTTATAAATATTAGTTAGTAAACATATCATCATATAACGTTTCGTTGAAAATATGAGTAGGTTTTATAATTTATTTTACAACTTTGAATGACAAACTATAATAATATAACAGTATTTCCTTTAGAATTTTACGACACTAGCTCCAAGGGGAAAATCATAGTTTTAAAGAAGACATGCTTTTGTTTTCTTGTGAATTTTGGCGTAATTTTACATTTTAAAGTCCATTAGGTGAATGTAGTAATTTTCCAATGCTAATTTTTACTTTTACAGGTAGAGAAAATATTGTGATCGTCAAAAAAATCTAACTCGAGATTTTGATGAATCTCGACGTTTCATGACCCCCCGAATCCGATAAAAAATATTTTTGAATTTCCGTCTGTCTGTCTGTCTGTCTGTCTGTCTGTATGTATGTCTGTACCTCCAACTAGAGCCTAAAATAGTTTAACAATCGGACTAAAACTTGGTATCTAGGGTTTTCATAGGATTGCCCCGAGAGGTTTTGGAATTTGATATGTAACCCTAAAATTAAGGGTAGTTTACTTGAGGGCAAAAATAGAAAAAGTCGTTTTCTCAAAATCGGCTCAAACGATTTTGATTAAATTTCATTACTAAAAATTTATAAAAATTCCAAACAAAATTGCTACTCTCAATATTTCGGCAAAATTAATTTAAGGGCTTCGGTCTGATGCGTAAATTCTCATTTTGTATCATATCGCCGAGACTATTTGAGAAATGAAATTAATTACTATTACAAATATGTAGATCTATCTATAATACAAATATTTTAATCGAAACATATTTTTATAAAACCAATAACTTTCAAGTTATACGCAACTATATATATTTTTTTAACATTTCGAACACTAAAGGTAAAGTATTGCGACCGCAAAAAAAACCTAACGTGAAATGTTGATAGATGTTAACATCTCATGACCCCCCGAACCCTAAAAAGTGGTCTTTGCAATGCCATCTGTCTGTGTGTCTTTTTAAACTTAAAATTAAGATTAGTTTAAGAAAGGGCGAAAAGAGAAAAAAATAGATTTTCTCAAAATCGGCTCCAACGATTTTGATTAAAATTCATATCTAGGCATGGATTAATATTAAAAATAAACTGACTATATTCATTATCCCGTGAAAATGACTTTTAGGGTACTTTACAAGCTGAAATTTATCTCTGCAACTATTTGAGATACTAAATAAATTATCATTGCAAAATTGTAGTACTATTAAAAATAAAATCTTTTATATGGAATATATTTTTATAAAACCAACAGTTTCTTAGATATTGGCAAATACATTAATACAATTTTGGGAGCTTTAGTTGTAAAGAGATACTACATAAGTTTTAACGCAGTAATTCTCCAATGCTATAAAGTAATTAAATATAAGTAAGTATCTCAAAATGTTTATGTTATTTTTCCTTAAACCTCTTAGGAAAATTGTTTGTACAACAATGATCTATCTCCTTCATTTTAGACTCATTAGTCAATATTTGCATTTTTTATTGGTTAAAATTTATAAATGAGAAATTTAATAGCAATGCGATGACATGAAGATGTGCAACACCTAATAAAATGTCGAAAATTTTAAACGGAAGTCAAAATTTTAATACGAAGTGTTGACCCTTGTGGACCCAATATTGATCTTTTTTATCGGCCCAAACATACAATTGAAGACATTAATTCTTTAAAAATAAAATTATAAAATTTAAAACCGCGATTCAAAAAGTGTTTTAGATCAGTATAGTGCGATTTACTCTTGGGTTTGCTAGTGTATAATATTTTGATTCACATATTTTACGAGTTTTGAGTAAATATTTCCATTTTAAACAATAGAGCGAGAAAGTCCATGTGGAGCTCCATACCATTTATTTCATAAGCAAAAATCCGCATTATTTGTATTTAAAAATCATTTCAGGGGAAATCCCTGTAAACTTAATTTCAAAAGACATTATTATATTTTTTATTTTAGTGTTATTAATCTTGAGTTTAGAAATATGTTTTAACAAAGAAATTAAAAACTTAATTTTAAAATATTTCTTTACTTGAAATTAATGGGTTTTTTTATTAGTTGTAAATGTGTTTTCTGAAAACAAAGTTTTAGGTAATATATCATAATATCAAAATTGAAAGTTTACCTCATGATCTATGTGGTAAGATATATATTAATATATTTCAAATCCCCAAAGTCTATTTACATCAGTCAAGAAAATTGTTTGTACTTCCCGATGAGCTATTAAGTTGTAAATTAGTGAAATTGTAAAAATAAATATCAAAAATAAAGTGTATTTTTATATTTTTCAATAAATGTGTACTGTTTAATATAGTATTCACTTGTTTTATGTCTGACCACCAAGGAAATGTATCCAGTTTAAATCCAAAAAGAAATAAAAGATAAGTTTTAACTCGAAATTGAAAAAGAAATTATCGGACATTATTGCGCACTATTAGCTGGCATTAGATCATGAAAGTTTAAGAGTATACATGGTGGAACCATATTAAATACATGTGCTAAGGTCCCTGCTATTATTCACCCTCTGCCTTGACTTCCCTACTGGTTTAATATTAAAATAGCATTGAAAGTGTGTTTAGAAACAGAATGTATACTTAAAGAATGAAGAGAGAGATACGAAAACAAAACCAGAGAGATGCACAGTGTTCATTTTTTTTATAGAATAACTTATAAGACTGTACATTTAGTTAAAGGAATTTTATTTGTAAGCTCCTAAAACCATAAATATATAAAAACATAAATCTGGGTTAATCCCAAAACTAGACAAAATAAAAAACAACTAAATTGGAATTCGGTTTAGCTTTTGATTCTTTTATTGTAGGCCTATAGGCCTAGTGCCAATCTTTGAGGTGACATCAACGAGTTTAAGTTGAAAGAAATCATTTAAACTTTATTTTAACACAAATGTTAACTAAGGTAACAGATACAAGAAAGGTAAGCCACAGAAAACATTTTATGGAAGAAACAATCAATTAAATATGGCGGCGCGTGTTTCCGGCTTCATGATCGAGCCTTGGGGGATTCCGGAGATGAAGCGTGAAATCCAGCCATATAAAACTGTGCCAAGGTCACCTTGTTGTCATGGAAACGAATTGAAAAACAATGCAAAACACTTCCATCAAACGGCAATACAGCCATATCCGTTTTAGCTCAGTAGAAAGGTATAGTTGAATGATTTGTGAATTGTTTCAGCCGCCGTGTCCATGTACACAAGAGAGGCGTTTCAAGGATACTTCTTTGATCTGGTAATGGGGCTTGTTTGTGGGTGAGGAATATAGAATCACTGCGTGACCAGGTAAGTTTCATATAATTGTTTGGCAACTATAGTGGTTATACGCACGGACGTCGTTAGCGTGGGTGGAGTAGGGGGGGTCACGTACCCCCTTCCCGAATATTTAGCTTGGACACTCTTAGAACCACCAAAGAAACCATAAGTGTTTTGGTAAGAACAAATTATTTGAAACAATGTATAATTGAATTTATCTTACTTATATTACCCATATAATTATTATCTTTATATCATCAGTATTATTCAGTTGGTACATAATTATTTTTATAATTTCGCTTAATGTTGTAATGGGTCCATTCTGTTTCCCCTAGTCCTTAAGAGCAAGCAACCCTTACGTATTTCTTGAACCAGTCTCAACCAACTATTACCCACTTGGTAGTCGAATGGTCTAAGGCGTAAATCTCGCAATAGACTGGACTGCCGACTATGGAGATAATGGGGTCCCATTTGGGTGTACTGAGAGGTTTTTCCTAAATAGTTTTCCATTCTCTCGCCATTTGCTACATTTTCTCTAGCTTCAGCCTTGCCAATCCCTAACACACTAAAGTGATTAATGCATAGGCATATAACCAAAATGGGTAGTAACACGCAGTGCTAAAAAAAATGACTAATAACCACTGCGTTGTCCAAGTGGTGCAAGGAGTGAAGGGTAAAATTGGGAAATAACCCTCACCCCCACCCATCCAAGTAAACCAATAATTTTAATAAAAGCTTATAACATGTTATTTTCTATATTTTTCTTTTTCATATAATCAGAAGGTATTAAAATCTTGAAAATTTTCTACCTCGAAGCTATAATAAAACTTTAGGTTTTATGTTCCCCTGAACCAAAAGAAGTGGAATTTACAATTTCGTCCCTGGGCACAGATCAGAAACGGTTTGATGGCTCTTGTTCAAACTTGATATTTAGGTGATTTAGGTCTTTACTTCAGATTTTTTTTAATTTCTCCCCTAACCCTTAAACTAAGGATAGTTTACTGATATATGATTTTATTTTTATTCCAATTTGGTTTATATATGGCTCTAACGAGTTATTTTAAATTGATATCCAAGAAATGTTTGACCTTACAAATTAAACATTGCTTTTTAAGGTAAAAATTTGTTTGCGGTAACGATTAATGATTTTTGAAAAATCAAAATATTTCGAATTTGGCTGTAAAGATTTTATTTAAAATGGGTATCTTAAGAGTGTTTGATATATCGAATAAAACTGTAAACAATTACTTCATATAAAGATAGTTTGCTGAGGTTTTTTTTTATTTGAATATTTTAAAAATGCCTCAAACGATTAGATTCAAACAGAATATATGTTGATTAGTTCATTATAAATAGCTAATATAATAAAATGTGATTTCTTGTTAAAAAATGAATAGTAGTTTAGCTTAGTAATGATAATTTATTTTTAATTTAGAATATTTTGAAAATAACTGATTATTAGGTCAAAATAGGTATTTAGAGACTATTGTATGTAGTAAATATTGTATGATGATTTTTCTAAAATAAATAAAAAAAAATTTTGCCAAATTATAACACATATGAATTTTTTTCAAAATGATCTCTTAAGGTTAAGTTTAAATGGGTATCTGGAAATGATTTTTATAACAAATAATAATAATATTTTATTTTTACTAAATAATAAAATATTTTAAAGTTTGTTTACAAATAACTAATTTTTGAAATTATTTAATTTTGACTTTTGTTTAAAACGTATATATTAAAGCTTAGGTATTTATTTTGATTACTGATTAATAATATGATGGGTTTGTTTTCCTGAAGAAAATGTCTTAAGGGTAGTTTTCTGAGAACCTATTTTTAAACAAATTGTTTCGCACCATTTATTTATTTGAGGCATTGTAATATGAAGGGTATGGAATGAGCACAATATAAAAATAATATGTCACACACTGGATACATTGGAATTTCAAAACTCTCACCCTTTTATTGCAACAATTTAATCATCGTGGTCCAATATGTTTAGTATATCCAAACTATAGTAGAGAGAACCGAATTCACAAATAACCTATAAAGTTAACTTAAATCTAGAACCAACACAACACTCAATCCCCCTGCCATCAACTTCTCTTTTTTAAATGAGAAACTACAATTTCATAAATGATAAATCTTTCGGCCATTCCAGGAATTTAACACGGGTAGATCTGCTACTGGCTACGATAAAGTGTCGGATGACTTATTTTTAAATGGGTGTATCCCCAACACATATGAAGAGGGCCCCTAAAATTTTCAATTTGGGGGAAAATTACATAAATAATAGCGTCTAAACATTCTAAGTAGATTTGTTGGTGCAGTGGACGTTCCATAAGAGAAATAAAAACATTGGGTGTATGTATGTGTGTGTGTTTTATAACCATTCTCTTCAATAAAGATAACACATCTTTTCACTGCGTCTTACCACCAATCTAGGCTACCCACACTAAACTATACTAGGCTCATTGATTATGGAGTAAAAAGGCAAAATAGAGATAAAATATACCTGTAGGTCAACTAGTTATAATTGAGTTATAAAAAGTAGTTCTCTGAGGATATAACCGGATGATTAGCGAAATAAATGATGTTGTACTTAAGCAGTTCTCAAGAGAATATTAAAGATAATCTTTCTTTGAAAAGTGAACACTGAGCACAAAAATGTAAGTTATGCATATACTCGAAGCCAGCTCATGTCCTTTTGCTGCCCTAGGCAAAGCATGAAAACACCCTCCCCTCTCAATACACTAACAAATATATGTTCTGCTATAAAACATGATAACACAGCTGTTTTTCTCAAATCTTTAAGTTTTAGAACCTTTATTCAAGAAAAAAAAACATGAAGCTATTCAAGATCAAGTAACTTAAAAACTAAAATCACCGAATCTCACTCACGGAAACCCCTTTCTTTGAATCACATATTTTAATAATATTGTACCTATATATACTTCTCATAAAGAAAACATTTTGAGAATATTTTATAAAATCAAATTAAAAAGTTTTTTTTATGTCCACACGCTCACATTTTGAGCAAAATCCGAATATTTAGTAACTATAACGTATTTTTAAGATTATTTTATTTATTATTATTTATTTTAAATATTAAAAGTGACTTTATTAACCGACTGATTAAATCAACACACGGAAGTTTCTATGAGCGAGAGTGAAAGACCTTACAAATTTTAGCGAGAGTGGGAGTTTCACATACCTTCCAGAGTTATTTTACATGCCCCAACTGACATGATACTAACGGCTTTAATCCCCCTTCGAAGGAAGTTGTGATATGGATTTTTATCTCTAAAGTAAAATCCGTCAACCCCAGGTGGGTTTCAAACTACAAACATTGGGTTCTGAAGCGAGCACTTTATATTAAGGAAATAGGTATGATTGTTATTCAAAATTAACATTTTTTAAGCATTGTCTTTTTGTTTATTGCATGATCTACATCTTTACTTCTTGGGTAATAAGTACATTTAAAAAAACTATGACTATAAATCTCATATTTTTCCACTCTTCCAAATCTGCAGCCCTAGGTAAGTGACTATCCTGTCACTCCTTCCATCTTAAAACTGGCCCTGCATATACTTTCCTATATATATAATATAATCCATATTGTACTCGTATAAACAAATGATGGGACTCTAGGAGTGAAGCAGCGTTAGTAATTATTGTGATTTTACTTTTTTTTTTTAATCGATGTTAACATGTGGGTGTAAAGACGTAGGTGTATTGTAGTCTGCGAAAAACAGCCTTGACCAATAAAAGTTGTCGGGTGGACATGAATGTCTCCCAGCGCTTACCCTACTTTCAAGTGTGTAGGTTCTTCAGTCGGGGATTCCCCACACAGTGTTTACACGAGGCACTCCACAGAGAAAAGGTCACTTGAGCTCAACCTTGTACACTATTTCAGATTTATTGCACTAGGTCAGGGACTCGTTAATTCTAGTCAGAGACGGACATCGTAGATTAAAATCTGATTTTTATAAGAATCCCACTTTAGAGCTTAACATTGGTTAAAAGGACTAAAATTTGTAATTCTAGAAATTCATCTTAATTCAGTGGCTGATCGGGGGGAGGGGCTGATGGGGGCGATTGCCCCTCCTACATAGAAAATAATCCAAAAAAATTGAAACCAATACATTAATGTTGGGCTGAATTTAACATTTCGCTCGCCCTATCTCGATGAACTAGTCTATATACACCCACTTAGGAGGCCTCATGGTTGAAGGCGATACTCTCACAGTAGACTAGACTGCTGATGACTGGGAGATCAAGGATCAAATCTTGTTCAGTTGTACCGAAGGCTGAAGGTTTTTCCAAAATGGTTTTCCACTCTTCCTCCGCGCAAATGCGGGTACACTCCCTATTAATATAGCCTTTCTTATCCTTTTAACTAGAACGGGTAGTAAGACGCAGTACTAAAAAAAGTTATCAAAAGTTTCCAGTAATAATTTCTCATTGCTACTGTACAATCTATACTTAGATATGAGCGTATAACCCGAACGGGTAGTAATACGCGGTGCTAAATATTATTATATACATTATTAGTTAAAAGAACAAAAAATGTAAACATAATTGTAATATTTTTTTCCACCATTGTGGTAACATGAGTTTCCAGTTTTCAAATAACGAGCTTCTTAAGAAAATCAGACTTTAGCTTACTTCTCTCTCATGTGAGGACCTAGGTGTTTCCAGGATGAGTTATTAAACTGTTGTCTTCTGCCGCACCTTGCTAAAGGACAGGGTCATACCGAGAGTTTAGGGGACGAGGAGAGGGATACTTAAGGTGGGTCATAGTAAGGTCCTTCAAAAGGAGATGTCAAGGATTATTTAATATTGAATCCCACTTTAGTTTACAGATTTCTTATACATAATTGTAATTGTTGAAGTTAAGCATTTTAAAAGACTTCAAAAATATATATATACACGCAAGAGAAGAACAAAAATATTAATAATGATTTCGTGAGTGAGGTGTATTGAACCTCACAACAACATTCCTTAGGTATGGCCCGGCCCCAGTAAGGGGGATACAAAGACGGAAAAAGAGGGTGGAGGGAAATTACAAAGACAAGGAGCTAGTTTCAAGAGGATCCACATTGTTTGTTGAACGAGAAATATTTCACATTAGGAACTGGTACACTTACCCTAAATATCAAATAAATACGTAAACGATGAATTAGTAAACTTTAAAACCTCTCAAAAATATGTTAATCAAGGTATTGCCGGCTGTTGTACACGAGCACATACGAACGTGAACACAAAATATTTGGTACATTTTAACTTTATTAAATGATATTGATAAATAATCCCTGAGAAGGTTTTCACACACCGGAGTAGTATCGTATCCTCATCAGAGAAAGAATAAAAGGTATCTATCACTCATTATAATTAACAGAACAACAATACACTCGCTTATTTTCACTGCGTTGTTCTTAAGTGGCGAAAGATAATTGTAAGGTGTGGGGGGGGAAACAAGATCTTGGAGCATACGTCGTATCTACGATCTCGGTGTGCAGGACCGTCGCGGCAATACGATACGGGTGATTCGCGGCTGTTGTATATGCTGCCACTTGTTCAGTATTTAAATGCACAGGGTTGGTGAGCTGTATGCATAATAGATTTCTACCTATTGTATAATAATAATAATAATAATAATAATAATAATAATAATAAATAACAATTATAGTAATATAGTACATTTTAGTGTATGGCTTGGCAACAAGGTCATGAGCAATGATAAAAATGAGCTACCTCTTATGATTCCAGCATGCTTCAGCAATCTGGCATATTTATAATGGGATGTTTAACTAATAATCAATAATTGTGTTGAATTACTCATGACTCCCTTTTCTTTAACACAATACACAAATAAAATGTATCCTCTTCCTCTAAGTCTCCATCGGAGATGTTGATTACTTTGTTTTTAGATTTTAGATTGTGGTTTTTGTCTTGATTTAGCTGATAAAGGTTTAATTTAGAGGACGTTTACCTGCATTTGCGTGGAGGGATGAGTGTAAAACCATTTCGGAAAATCCTATATGGTAATACTCGTGGGTACTCAGTTTTAACTATACTGAGTTTGGCTGGCACGTGTGTCACCCTTTCCCATAGCAAGTGTGTCAACCAACCCCGTATCAATTTCAAGTATGTATAATCGATACTCTTTCTAGAATAATGTATAGATTTTCTGAGTTTAAAACAGTTATTACACAAATTAAGTCTCCCTTTTGAACATAGAAAGACATATACTTCTTACTAGTTCAATTTTACAAAATAACTAGTAAAATCTTTCAAAATCATTCACCACAGCAATAATTAAACTAATCGGTCTTACTCGAACACAAATCGTATTAACGTCTCGAAACTATCATGTCATGATAGTCTTGTTTATCTTAACCAAAGCTGAATTTAGTGCTGCGCTAAATCAATTTTTGAAGGATTTATTAAGCCTGTGCCAACTTACCCATGTAGCCAATTATGTCCTGTCCCATCTACGTTTACGTATTAAAAATATATGTATTTATTTAATACTTGATTAAAAAACTATAAAAATAAAGAGCGCCTGGAATGCCACATTCTCACTAGAGTTGAAAACTATTACTCCCCTCACATTTAACTACTTTGGGTACAAGCAGGATTAGAGGATACACTCGCTTTGCTCGTGCCCCGGTGAGTTTTCTTTGCAAGTGGATGTAAGCTAATGTAATTTCAGAGCCGTTTTTTGATAGGTCTTACCGTTTAGCCTCCAAAGAAAGGTCTGCACCGACTTTAAAGTTGCTCCGCCATTTTGAATTTTTTTCGGGGGTTGAAAATTAAAATTTTTAAGTTTGCAATTTTCTCGTCGGTTACAGGCTAGAAGCTATAATTTTGCCAAATCTCAAGTTTCTAGCGCATCTGGAAGTGGGTAATTATTAATGTCAGTGAGTGAGTGAGTCAGCCATGTGGCTTTATAGTAGTATAACAATTTTCTGTACGAACAATAAAATAGTCATTGAATGTGTTAAGGAGATTGAAATATTTATTTTGGCGTATTTAGGGATGTGTAACAATTTTGTTTGAATGTTTATAACATGTTAAGGTACTACCTTGAGTATATTTTTATGTGTGTGTGTGTGTGTCTAATGTGTGACTATTTAATATGTATCTCTCTATCTATACATATATATTAATAGTTCTGTACAGGCCTTTATTATAGATATGAGCATCGTGGTGGTTTTATCTTGATAGCTATTATGCAAGTTTAAAATAATAAGATTATTTTAATTGCAAGTTTGATAGCAACATAGCTTTTACGACACAAGCCACCACTGAAGAGAGTAAGGAATACAGAATAGACCTAGATTCATGACTCTTAATATTTAGGAAATATGCTGAATCGATTCCTGCTTCTAGATGTTGCAAACAATCTATTATTTTTTATAAGTAACTACCCATATTTGCATATTCAAACTTTGCTGCAAGTATTTGTTGACTAGTGGTAGCTTATTTTAAGTGCTAACTGAAATTACCTTCTGTTTAGAAGTTTAAATGTTTTCCCTCTACCAAACAGAAAAATACCAAAAGATCGTGTTTGGAACCAATCTAAAAATACTATCCTGTATTTACTCTAAAAAGAATACTGTGGGAATCTCGTAGAGCGTGCGAGGTCTATGCTTTGAAATGGAAATAGCAGTGGTAAGGAGGCAAACACGACTTACTTTATTATTAATATGTAAGTCTCTTTAAGTTTAGTTTTAAGACTTTTCACTTTAAGTCCAGAGAAATAACTAAAGTTTTATTAATTGTATTCGTTCACCTTATACAAAAAGCATAATCGGATTAAATGGGGAAACAATTTACACCACGTTAGTAGAAATGTATATTGACCCATGAATGTTTTTTAGTGCAACATCTTACTACCTGTTCGGATTATATGCTCCCATGAATAAACACTATTAAAAAGTTCAAAAATATTTTATTTTTAATTGTTTCAATTTTTTTAAATTTTTAATGGATTCAAAAATATTTTATTTTTTAATGGATTAACCAATTTTTAAGATCAATATAGTTGTGTCGTGAAACAAATCAAGTCAAAACAAGAATGATACACTCGCTTTCAATTTAATAAGTTGTTTCAAATCGTCTCAGTCACAACAGCAAACGCAGCAGTCTGCTTGTATTTCGCTTTGTAGATGCATGCGTACTGATTAGTATATTTTGTCTGTAATTTGATTGAGTCTCTCGAGTAGATGTTGTTGCAAAGAAAAAGAAGAGCTGAAATTATTCCAACAGATGGGTCCCTCAAACTCCATTATAAAATTCCAGCATATTTCCCGGTTTTTCTGGCAAAAAAGAAATTGTCGTTTTGATTTTAATCTTCTCCTCCAATTTTAGACTTAGAACCAATTATTCCAAATGAAATCATTATATATAATTATTCTAACTAAATTATTGTATCATTGTGTTATATTGTATTATTAAATGTTGTGTACATATATATAAATTATTTCAATTTAATGACGATACGGTTGCATAGTATCCGCAAATTGATTAACTACATCAGATATTTTGACAGCCGTGTCAATGCTAAGAATTTCAAGTAGAGTGGGGTTTTTTTTCTCTGGAAATCTAATACAAAATAGAATTTAGAAAAACAGATTTGGTTTAGTTGGTTCACATATTTGAATAAAGGTTCTTAATATTTTAAACTCCTGACAGAAGGCAAAATGCAGGCACTTTTCTTGGGGTTTTTACCACGATTCTCAAACTGTATGAGAAAAAAATAATAATAATAATCATGTGTGTACAACTGTACATCTTTTAGTTCACCAGTCTAGGATTCATAAACCTTTTCATCGCCACAATAGTTGCCAAAGATACAATAGTGATAATGTAAGTTCTTACTGTCATCCGGGCTATCTGCATATTTACACTAACGAAGTAGGGGTGATGGTGGATTTATAGGAAACCATTTAAAACAAAATATAATACCGACAGGGGACTAGAACACTCACCTCCCTACCACCAGCAATGAAAGCTTCCAGTGGTCCCCAGTGTGGCTGTAGTTCCCTCCCCCTCCTCCTCCTCGATGGGCAGTGGGGTTACCTAGGGGGTGTTAGAGGATAGGGAGCATTTTAAACCAGACATTGGGAAATTGTTTTCATTTCTCCAAGCCCATCCATCGTATTAAGAATTGAGTGAACAATAAAAAAAATTTTTTCGTCACGTCCCACTGCCCATTCAGGTTGTACACATATGAATTAATTATACTAATCAGTTACGGATGAGAATGGTTGAATTTAAAGAAACTTTACTCTCATTTGTGTGGAAAGAGACTGGAAAACTATTCAATAAAAAACACCCTCATCACACCCAACCATAATTAAAGCCCTTAAAGCCATCATCGGAAGTCCAGTCTATTTCAAAAGTGACGCCTTAGACCATTGTATCACCGACGCAGGTAACAATGAAGTTCCCTAATTAGCCTACTAAAGGTGGTATCCAACAGAATTGCTAAATGACTATCAGACTCTAAAAAGATGGTATAACTGAACAAAATTATTCATTTTTGTTTAATTTATTAAACAAAAGCCTGCTTTGGTGGCCGCATGGTCAAAGGCACTAGTCCCACAGTAGGCTAGACTGCCAATGATGGGAGTTCAAGGATCTAATCTCGGTCGGGCGTACTGAGGGAGGTTTTTCCAAAATGATTTTCCACTCTTCCTCCATGCAAATGTGGGTACACTTACTATAAAATAACCTTCCTGATCCCTAAAAGCATTAGAGTAATCAGTATATAAGCGTATAACCTGAACGTGTAGTAGTAAACGTCGCTAAATAAAACTAATATGTTTTAATTTGATTTTGGTTGGATGAGCCATTAAATTTTATTGTGTTATTTTACTCTTCAAAGGGTCGTTCAAACCTTATTCTGAAAAATGAGTTTTTAGGGTTTATTTATTTGTCAAATGGCAGATATGATCGTGAGTTACTTTAACATCCAGATTCGGTCACACTTATGTGCAGACTATTAGCTGCTCTGTTAGCACAGAACGATGCCCAGGGTACACTACAGGAGGTTGTCTACACGTCGTACTCGTGATGAGATGATGTGATGATAATGATTATGAAGTTGTGGAGCTGTGGTAAGTCTTAACCTAATTCAAGCTTAATCAACCATAACCGACTGACCAATGGGATCATTCCCCTATGGGGAAAAATACCTAAGATACCAGCCGGGAATCGAACCCGGGACCCTTGAGTCTATTGCCAGGTGTGCTGACTAATACACCATGGGAGCGGTTAGTTTTTATAGTAAGAGTAAGAGAGGGCTTTGGGAAAGGTGGTGCCTTGTACACGTTTGGGAACCCTTGGCTTAGACTATGTTACTAACGATACGGGTAAGATTTAATTGAAAAGGGAAGCCTATTATGAAACTGGCCGGTTATTTCTGTGTCCTTGGTTGACCTTACAAGACGTGCACTGACTTGTGACCGATGTTTGGTTGAATCATTTAACTGTATGGATTGAGGTCATGGTTCCCAGTTGGTGCGAGACAAAGAGCCAGCCAGCCCCCAACTCATAGAACAACCTAGTCCGTATGATCAGCGGTATAAGAGGAGTGGGGATCAAATTCCCTGTTGCACACACCTCACATTGCACATAACATAAATAGGAGGCTTGAGCCACGGACCTCTAAGTACAGTGTGTGCTATCTCGGGCCCAAGAACAAGACGTCTTCTCTAAGTCTCCACAATGGAGGACAATCGTGAGTGATAGTCTCGTATTCAGGTGGCGGCAAAAAGTGATGGTTAGAATTTAGGTTTTTTTTGTCAGAAGGGAAATTTTGAAAGAAATTTCAAAGTGGTTATCACACCTGAGACCAACATTTGCTTCGATAAATTGCGAATTGATAAATCCTAGATGATTAATCATTTAATCGTCGTAATTTAGTGTTTTCGGTGAATAGTCCCTAAATTAGTTAACTGCGAGTAGAGAAGGTTTTAGTAAACGAGTATTTGTTAACCTACTTAGTGAACTGGACATTGCTTAAATTGAAAAGATGTTCCTATCTATCTAAAATGTGTCTTCTAATTCAGTGAGGTAGTCAAAGAGGTGGTCTCATGCAACAAACAAATCAAGTTCTTGTCAGAGTGTATTTCTGTATAAATTACTAAAAGTGCAGTTTTGAAGTTTTGTAAATAATTAATGGGATTCTAAATGGTTGTTTATTAAAGTGTTCTCAAGTGCTATCAAAATATCTCTTTTACTTTCTCACATCAAGAAAAGGTATTATAATCATGAAAAAAATCTCGAGATTATGATGAATCTTTACGTTCTATGTGAACCCAAACCCCAAAAAGTAGATCTTACCATTCTGACTGTCCCCTTGTCTGTATGTCTGAATGTCTGTCGCTGACCACGCACCCAAAACGGTTTGATATATCTTGTTCAAATTTGATATTTAAATTTGATAAGGCTATACCAGAAAACTTTTTTCACCCTATCCCTTTAATTAAGGTTAGTTAACTAATGAGTGATATTTTTAAATTCCAAATTGTTCGAAAATGGCTCTAGCGATTTTGTTAAAAATGAATATCTAAGATTTGTTTGCCATGACAAATAGCACTGCATAGTTGGTTTTGGGGAAAAAATTCGTTGAATGGTGGTTTACTGATGGGAAGTTTTTGAAAATACAAAATAATTCGAAAATAGCTCTATTTGTATATTATGTGGTATGACAAATAAAAACATTTAATTATTTTTTGGCTTAAAAATCATTTATGGGTAGTTTACTGATTACTAATTTTTCAAAAACTTGAAGTATTTTACAGATAGCTCTAACAATTTAGTTCCAAATGGTTATTTTGGAGTGATTGACATGACGAATAGCAATGTTTACTTTTGGGGGAGGGGGTGGGGGTTAAATCTCGTTTATGGGTAGTTTATTGATGACCGATCTTTTTAAACTGAAATATTTAAAAAATTGTCCTTAAGATTTTGATACAAATGGTTATCATTGGAGTGTTTCAGATAACAAATAACATTGCATACTTGTTTTTGGGGTGGAAACTAAATAATGGGTAGTTTTATTGATTTTCAAAACAGGAAATATTTTTAAAATAGCTTTAACGGTTTTGTTCCAAATGGGTATCTTGGAAATGATCGACTTGACAATTATCACTATTAACACTACTTATTTTTGGAGTAGAAAATCATTTATGGGTAGTTTACTGACAATTATTTTTTCAAAAACTTCTAAATATTTTAAAGATGGCTTCGACGATTTGTTTCTAAATGGGTAATTTGGGAGTGTCAGAAATGACAAATAACACTGTGTAATTTGTTGAGGGTAAAAACTAATTTGAGGATAGTTTACGGAAGACTAATTTTTCAAAAACTTGAAATATTCTAAGAATGGCTATGATGATTTGGTTCCAAATTGGTATCTTGGGAGTATTTGAAATTTCAAATAACACAGTATACTTATTTTTGGAGTAAGAACTCATTTATCGGTAGTTTACTGATGAATGATTTCTCAAAAACCTTAAGTATTTTAAAAATGGCTAACTATTTGGTTTAAAATAAGTATTTTGGGGGTGTTTTTCATGAAAATTGCACTGTAAAGCGTTTTTTTTTAAATAAAAATTCATTTAGGGGTAGCTTACAAAAGACAAATTTCTTAACCATTTAAAATATTTTTAAAATGGCTTTAATCATTTGGTCACATGTGGGTCAATTGGAAGTGTTTTATGTGAAAGATAAAACTGTAGGTCTATACTTGTTTGGGGGGTAAAGATTTGTTTAAGGGTGGTTTGCTGATGACTATTTTTTTATTTGTACTATTTTAAAAAGGGCTCTAATGATTTTGTTTAAAATGGATAGCTAGAAAAAGGTTGATTTCCGAAATAACACTGCTTACTTTGTTTTGGGGATAATAGTTGCTGAAACGGATTTTTGTAAATTTGAATAGTTTTGAAAATATCTATGTATCGATTGTGTTATAAATGGGTATTGTGGGACTATTTTATGCGAATTAGGGTATTAGGGCTTAAGAAGGCTATATTTACAGGAGGTGTACCTGCATTTGCATGGAGGAGGGTGGAAAACCACGTTGGAAAAATAAACATTGTATACGTATCAGAACCGTGGGTGATGAAGGGGCAGGATGGAAGCAGAATTCAAGTCTGTGAAATGAAATTTCTGATAGGTACTATAAGAGTGACAAGAATGGATACGGTGATAAATGAAAAGGTGAGAGTAATAGTTCAGGAAGAGCCAGTACAGGCAGAAGTATACTGGGCTGCCGGGACACCGCAAATACTTTAAACTAAGATAAATCCATCAATACAACTCTAGATGATTATTCTTTTAATTTTAAACAAAAATTTCTAGTAAGTTCGTCTGAGGGTGCCTATAATATAACATTTGTGAAGATATACGATGGCGTTAAATGTAACACCATGCCTTTTTTTTTGTTTCTTGTTTTTAAACAATATATTAAGCCACATATAAAATCCTTTGTTAAGTGAATATTGACTGTAACTAGCTTTGTAATCTACACCAAGCTGCAAAAGAATAATTATATAAAAACTTGGATATTTCCAAAACAAACTACCCTTTATTATTCAATCATTCAGAAGCATTTTTTCTCATAACAGTTGAAAGTAGAAGCCGATGTTTTAAGTGGACTGAATAGCGACGTAATCATCGAAAATGTAGTTGAAATGGCCTCGGGATTAAATTTGATAATAATAATAATAATAATAATAATAAGAAAAAGAAATACTTCATCTCACCACTTGAGCGTTTCACCGAAACGTATTTTCAGTGGTATTTTTGAGTGTATGTTAATGCCCTCATATTTGTAATCCCGGGCCGCTTTGAACCTGCCAGGAACAAGATAGAGAGTCCACAAATAAGATGGTACGGTGATGTGAGGAGAATAGAGGAGAAGATACCAAAGAATAAGTTGGATATTGAAGTNGAGGAGAGAGGAGAAGACTGGGTCATGGTGGAGGAGTAGCTGTGGTGGGGGTAAAAGATACCTTGGAGAGGCTTATGTTCCGAACAGAACTGGCCAGTGGATGGCAATTGTACATTATGATGATGATAATGATGATGATCCTAATAGTAGCCCCGGCTACTATCAGCAACCATATTTTCCACCCCAGCACAATTAGACTCCTCGGCTGCTCTCACGTCCTCAGCTACTATTAGGTCAAATAGGGTATATTAAAATATTAGTAGTGTATTACATTACGCTGAAACTCAAACTAAGATTATAGTTCTTATTGGTGTAGCATACATGTTATTCATAAATACTTTCTATTTTTAAATATGACCTTGTGAAAAAACCCAAAAATCAAATATTAGTTTTGTGAACGTTCAATTTGTTGGGTTTGCACTGGGCCCTATATTCGAGGACCAAATTACACTCAAATATAAACAAACGTGGTGATGAGGAACAACCAAGTGTTGTGAGGTGTGAGGTGCCAGTGGATTGAAGATGCGAGCTAGCTATTAATAGTTGAGAGCATAGACACAAGTCTAGTCTAGAGCGTCCTACTGTGTTGCTCTTGGCCTGTGAAATACTTTCTGGACCCATCCACACGCGGGCACGATAATATCATGTAATGGGCTGTTTAAGGGTTGACAAACATTGGGATATATTACCGCCTCCTTATTTGTGAGAAAGATCTCGCATTTTCCTTACGATACACTTCAAATATGGTTGTTCCTAGTTGAGGTTATGTTTTGTTTGCTCCACGTCCTATTAGCCGACATCATTTAAATACACTAATAGAAAAGGAACTAGTCAAGTAGAATCTAGAGTAAGTATGGCCTTCATTGGTGGGGATAAAAAATGGAAAAATATTAGGAATAAATACACTCAGAACACACGGGCGGGTTTCGAAGCCCGATATCCCCAACATAAGAAAACCTGACTAGACGAACTCGACCTTTACTCCACGTGCCCAACGATGCTGGTTTCTTAAGGAGATGTATATACAATCATTTAAAATGTGAATTATGCATGTGACCTTCTACTATTTGAAATATTGCCTAGAAAGTATAAGATCTTAATACTACTCCAACATATCAATCATAGATCAAATATTAACAACTTGGTTTGATTGATTTTTGTAAAGAAAATTTAGGTTCGAAGTAATTAATTTCAGAAAATTAGGGTTAGTAAACATTGTAGTATCAAATTTGGTCAAAATCCATTAACTTTCGAAATGAATATTTATACTGTATTATTATTATTATTATATTAACACCGCGTCTTACTACCCGTTCGGGTTATACGCACTTACGCTAATGTGTAATGGTAGGGTGATAGTGAGATGAAATGGAGGATCTACAGTTTAACGTGGAATCCGAACCACGGTGGAGGCCTGGTATTCCACACATTCACAAGTTGTTATTAATACACGTCTTGTCAGAGGTGAAGGAAGGATTTGGTAATCAGATGAATATGTGCCAGGACCGAGGATTAAACCCCGGACCCCTAGCACAGAAGTCCAACACCTTACCCCTAGACCACCAGGTCACCACATTTATACTGTAAATATCATTCATATTTTTCCTATATTTTTTTATTTCCAAATCATTGTCAAATATAATCATCCACCTATTCTAGAAGCACGGACATATTATTGGTTTTATGATATTTGGTTCTGATTAATATTTTGGTGTCGATTTTTCACACATGTTTAGTGTAAACGTGATGGACGATGTTTCGCCTGAGTTACAATCGCCACTATGAGCTCAGACATAATAAAATGAAATTAAACATTAAATATGTACTTTTAAATATGTTAAAGGAGAACACGTAAAACACATTACAAAATAAAATTAATTACAGTTTTTCAGTAGATAAAACTGGAAACAAACTTCTAATTCATTCAAAACCATATTTTTATAAACAATCATCTTGTTCAGGAATACGATACCTTAGCTCAGTCGGTATCGTGTCTGTCTACTGAGATGAGGGTCCCGGGTTTGATTCCTGGCTTGGCAGATAAAGTATCATTAGTGAAGTGATGAATTAACGGCCGGGGACTGGATGTTGTGCTGCCCTAGTCCTAAGTAACCTATAAAATAAGACATATGAAGCTACTACAGGCCTAGAAAGCCGGTAGTGGAGAATATATGGTTTGAATAAAAATCTGAACCAGGCCACAAGCTGGAAACAGTAATGGATGTAAAAAAAAACCTCTTGTTAGGGGTAATATGAATAGTGTATAGTTGATAAAAATGGCTCAGGAAATTTTAAAACATTTAAATCAATAAAATGGATTAGAATTTATAAAAGTAAGTTTCAAGTTTAATCTATATATCGTGGATCGGGAAATTGCCCAGTTTTTTTGGTTTTATAATCAATTTAACTTGATATCCATTGATATTTTTATATTTTTGACTTAAAAAAATACTATATAGCTCAAACTAAATGCTTCTATATAAATGTGATACAAATCTTCCATAGATAATCCAACAAATGTTTTCTCGCAAAAATACACATAAATTTCATTTTTCCTATTTTGATAAAATCTCAAATAATATATTTACATTGGGTGAATGGCTGAGCCAGGCTACTAGATGGGTGGGGGGCGACAACATCAAGCTAGACCCACAGATTTAATCAATTTTTGTCAAAAATAAAAAATATCTACTTTTCATTCATTCTAAACTACTATAATGGTGTTTTAGAAAGATAAAAAAACAATCATATCTCATCTTCTTTAGAAGTGAAATATATTAATTTAGCTTTGTTTTGTTATAAGTTTGACTGCGAAAATTTCACAAAAAATAGGGGAAGAGTTGATAGATATTAAACTAGTTAATTAATTAATGGGACGTTATCTAATTGGTAAAAGAGTACAAGAATGAGAATTTTTTTAAATATATATTTTTATGACAGTGAACATTCCTAATCAATTAAAAAAACACTAAATAAGCAACAATAGAGCAAATTTTTATCATATTTTCTGTTTAGCAAATTATAATACGTGATTAAACTTATAGTAGTCGCTCTCTGTCCAATATTTATTATTTTAGGAAAAAGCCTTAATTTTTTTAGTAGTTGTGCAGATAGTATAGCATAACACCGTAAAAATATTTTAGGCACGTTTTATGCTATAGCTTAATGCATATTAATTTTTATTTATAAATTATGAAATCAACATGTTGCAGATTTTCTCAATCATTTACAAGCAAAGCTCGTACTATAAAACTACTTTATTTATTGAGTTAAAACTTAAAACTAGTCATGACGAAAAATAATACTGGTCAGTTTAATGTTTCTAATTAATTAATAAAAATCGTACATCAAGTAAAAAAAAGACCAAGAACCACAAATAAATATAAATAGACCTGTCCGTACCGTTGAGAATCAAATACAGGTAGTGACTGCTCGTTGTGCTTTGAATGACCACGGTGGAAAAAGAGATGAGGACTCTGAAAGAATATAAAATCATTTGCAAAGGCAAGCATAATTCCTTTGCCAAACCTTTCAACCCAAAATAAGAGGCATATTGAAGTGCAAATGGATGGATAAATTATTTTATATTTTGGATGGTTCTTGCCAATAACATGTAAAATTTCATAGCTAAATAATGTATTGTTTCATGTGACCTTAGACATTGTTTTCTTTAATATTTCATTTTGAGCGTTAAGTTTAGTTGTATAAATAAAATCGTCATATAAAAATCCATTTTTATGATAATATTATTGTGTCTATGTTAAAGCTTTTTTTTTTTGCACTGCATCCTACTATATGTTCGGGTTGTAAGCCTACGCCAATGTACGAAATAATATGGAAAATTAAATTTATAGAAAGTGTTCTCACATTGTTGTGGATGGATAGGGGAAAAACTATTTAGCAAAAAACACCCACCGTACACCTAGCTGGGATTCAAACCCCTATCTCTCCGTTATTGGCAGTCCAGTCTATTGCAAAAGTAACACTTTAGAATGCGGCCACCGAAGCGGGTGTAGCCTTGTTTTAAAACCCTAATATTAATTACTGTATTTTGTATTTTCCTAGGTATATTAATGCTTTGTTTATTTATTTATTGCAAGCCTTCTAAAATTATCTAAAAGTATTGTTTGACAAAAAATACCATGTTGATAAATAATTTGTTAATAAATGTGACCAGTAACGACCACGAAATGTGGTCGCGTTACGGTGAGATCTAAACTGAAATGATTGCCTTTTTGTGACCGGGTATGTAAATAAAGTTTTAAACTAGACATCGTATGGACACATAATTTAAGAGGATGATAAATGATTTTATAATTTTAGTAATACAACATAAGCCATAGTTTAGTAATGTACAACAACACAATTTGGCATGCATTCAGATAAAAAAAATACAATCCTATCTAGTATGTTTCACCTATTACAAGGAAGTCTAGGTTTGAATCCTGGCTGGGTGTATTAAGGTTATCTTTATTTAAATAGTTTGCCACTCTCTCTCTCTATTCTAATGCTGGTGCATTGATTATAAATACCCTGCTTGTTAGGAATTTATAAAAAGGAACTTTTTGGCATGACAGTGTTACTTGTAGTTGCTTGTGTTTGATATTTCTAAAGTAACATTTAGTCAGGAGATGGTGTGTCAGTGGTACTTGTAAATATTTGTGTTAGTTATTGTTTAACGAATATTTAGTCAGAAAATTTTATAATAGGTTTATTTGTATCTGTTTGTGGTTGCTATTGCTAAAGTAAAATGATACGATAGCCCTACTTGTAACTACTTGCATTAGATATTGTTAGACAGTGGCGTAACTACAAACCCAAGAACCGGATGTGAACATTTACATCAGAACCGCCTAACCTACCCCCTTCTCGGGTCAAATTAAATATAATACTGAAAATGACACAAATATTTCTGAAAATACGTATATTTACATAATATTACACGTTTAAAATTTCTTTTTCCGTGACTTGATAGAAGCAACATCATCAATCACGGCTGAGACGTCCATTTTCCCTGCCGTCTCTGCTTCTATGTTGAGGGGGTCTAGCTGTGACATGTGATATTGTCCTATGTTGTTTCGTGGGTAATTCTTGATTATCTTCAACTTATAAAATGTATTTTCTGCTGCTGCTACCGAAATAAGACTTGTCAAAAAAGATTTTTTTTAAGTGAGCAAAGATGAGGATAACTGGAGCTCATGTCTGAAAACTTGACTAAAGCAAGTTCGGCAAGCTGTCGCATTGTGTGATTTTTTTCAATTTCAGGCTTTAAAGATTTGATAAAAAGCAACAACTGGAGGGAGAGATTTTCTAATACGTCATTAAAATACTGCGATCGTAGTTTGAGGCAATTTTTCTTTACTTCTTTATCAGACAAGTTCAGCAATACTGTTGGGTTGAGAAATAGTAACAAGTCACAAATACATAGCACAAAAGCATATCAATACTTTGTAGATTTTTTCGGGGCGGTTATTGCTTCTTGCCTCTTCGTGGTATATTGGCAACCGTAAAGGGCCAGAACCCCTTTTGTCTAAGGGCCCGAATGCAGCTGCATCGCTTGCATTGCCGTAATTACGTCTCTGTTGCTAGACAAATATTTTGTCACGGAATTTTATAACATTGTTACTTGTAGTTGCTTGAGTTTAATATTGTCATAGTAATGCTTAGTCAGGAGATGGTTTGACAGTGTTACTTATTTGTAGATTATTGTGTTTGATATCGCTAAAGGAATATTTCATGAAGATATGATTTAACATTGCTCTTGTAGCAAGCCGCTTCAGTGGCCAAACGGTATAAGGCTTCGCTCCCGGCATAGACTGGCCAGCTGAAGACGGGGAGATCGGAGTTCAAATACCGATAGGGTCTACTAAGGTTGGTTTTTCCTAAATGGCTTTCCCTCTCCTTCCACGCAAATTCGGCTGGGTTACCTCTAAAATGCTTCCTTCCCCATCTATAGTAACTATCATGTGTGCGTGTAACTTGGAAATTTAGTAAGACGCAGTGAGAAAAAATTAGCCTACTTGTAGAAGCTTGTGAGTGTATTGTTAAGCCGGCCCCACACATGAGTTATTCATCCATGATCATTCGGTGTTCGCTGTCAAACACACAAGTGTGGATACAATGTTTGCATTCGTATACGAATACTTGGCGTGCATAGCGGATACGAACATTGTTCCACCTTGAGTCGGTAAAATAGCACACATCAAAGAGGACAAATAATTGCCAAAATGCATGCTTGTGCAAGCGTATAGTGTTTGTTTTCCTTGGCAGATCTCGCATTTGTTTATTTTTGGCAGTGTTTAGTAAATATTTTGTGATGGTTTTGTGTTCAAGTTTTTAGAATGTTTTCAAGTGGAATCTTGTAAATGGGATCCAAAGTACGAGAACCACAAAAACAGTAATGCAGTAGCAGATTCGTCGACAAATATCGAACAATAAATAGACTGCAGACTGCACCATTGCATAATTTAATAAGAAGAAAGATTCACTTATCTCATCTTTCGAATTCTTTTAAAAAATAAAAATAAAACTATGAAATCAGGAGTGGGTGCAGATGAAGTCTTTGAACCCGAATGGTTTACTTACAAGTTAATTATTATTATTATCACCGCGTCTTACTACCCGTTCGGGTTACACGCACTTACGCTAATGTGTAATGGTAGGGTGATTGTGAGATGAAATGGAGGACCTACAGTTTAACGTGGAATCCGAACCACGGTGGAGGCCTGGCATTCCCAACATTCACAAGATGTCTTGTCAGAGGTGAAGGAATGGTTTGGTAATCAGATAAATCTTTGCCGAGACCGAGGATTGAACCCCGGCCGCCAGCACAGAAGTCTGACACTTTACCCCTAGGCCGCCAGGTCACCTACAAGTTAATTGAAAGCTATCTTGCAAAGGTTTACCATTGTACAATCTCGTCGTCACTTATTTTTGTCTGAACTAAAAATATTGTACAAAATCATTTGCCTTTTCCATTGTATGCCAGAATGTTCATCCACTGATCGCGATTGTAGTATGTGACTATGTGTGGACAGAGTAGTGACAATTATTTTCACACAAACATTTACATGTGTGGAGCCGGCTTTAGATAAAGATTTAGTCATGAAAATATATGACAGTATTATTTGTAGCTGCTTGCGAGGTATGTTGCTAGAGGAATATTTAGTCACAAATGGTATAATATTGTTACGTGCAGCTGCTTTTGATATATATTTCTATAGTACTATTTAGTCATGAGGTGATATGACATTGCTTTTTGTAGTTGATTGTGAGATATATTTCTAGAGGAATACTTTGTCAGATATGATATGAGATTGCTAGGGCCTACTTGTAGTTGCTTGTAAAGTATATTGTTATAGGAATATTTAGTTATGAGATGACATGACAAGAACTAATTATTCATGAGATATGTGACAGAGTTGTGGCTCATTTGGATGGATATTGATAGATGAATGAGTCTATTATTGCTGATTATTTTATTGTAATAAAAATAGAAACTTTCATACATGTATACATCTACTGTGTTTTATTAGTAAAAAACCTATCGTTTCAGTTATTATTTTAAAATATTTTACGTTTACATCTTTTCTGTATACACACTATGAATATCATTGATGGTTTTACCACCAATTATTGATTCTTTTTATTCGTACACTAACTATAAGGGTTATTATTTATTTAATAATAAGAAAAATGTAAAGTTAAAATGATGAGAGCATAAAATATAGATTAAAAATTTGCCTTGAAAAAGAAGGATAAAATCACAATGTGTAGAAACATCTGTTTTACCATTAAGGCCAGCGCTCCTAATATTTATAAGATCTTGGTTCTGAGTCAAATACCATTCGTGCAAACGGAATCGGGCAAACTGATAGACATCAGAGGACAAAGTAATTGACAGACAGGTGCTCGATGTGCAGTAGTTTTATATATATATAAAGGCTAGTTGGGTCAGTCAAGTGGCTGACATGACATGAACCAATACTCATGCAAATGAGCACAAAGTGATAGATAGCCAACTGGTCGACAGACGTCGAGATGGATCCATTTAAGTTATTATTATTATTATTAGCACCGCGTCTTACTACCCATTCGGGCTATACGCACTTACGCTAATGTATAATGGTAGGGTGATTGTGAGATGAAATGGAAGACCTGCAGTTTAACGTGGGATCCGAACCACGGTGGAGGCCTGGCATTCCTTACATTAACAAGATGTATTGTCAGAGGTGAAGGAAGGGTTTGATAATCAGATAAAGCTATGCCAGGACCAAGGATTGAACCCCGGCCGCCAGCACAGAAGTCTGACACTTTACCCCTAGGCCGCCAGGTCACAGGATCCATTTAAGGATGGTCCAAGTGACCAATAAGGTAATACATTGCGAAAAAGAGCTCACTAGGCCCATGTCCTGGGTTTGATTCCATTTAGAGCAGACTCGCGTTAATTCGACATTTATAGGACCGAGTATCTGTGGGACTAGCGAAAATTCCGGACTGTCCAAAATACACATAATTAATGGCTGTTTAATAAGTTAAGGTCAACTACGTATTTAAAATTAGTACATCAGAGTACATTTTAACTGTTTAAATCAAGAGATCTAATTTGGAAAATGCATAATCATCAAATAATGAGTCCAGTGTACTGAAAAGTCTTCATAACGATTTAAAAAAATACAGTAAGCTACTCAAAAAATAATTCATCATCAGAGCATCGGATTACAAGGGGTATAGAAATGATGAGCGTCAGATAAACGCGATTCTACTGTATTATATTTCAACAGTAAATTAAGTTACATTCATGTGATCATTCAAATATAAATTTAATCACATTCCTGTGAACAGCTGTCATCCGTTGCTAATAATTATTTCAATACATTGAATTAGTAATTTTTTCCTTCACTTCTCACAGCCTGTTTTAGCTTTACGCATATATGTAAGATTGAGGCAGCTATAATGTAGCGTAAATGTAAACTCGACATATTTAGTAGATTTTTACATTATATTATAAAAAAATATTAATAATAATAATATTTAGCACCGCGTCTTACTACCCGTTCGGGTTATACGCTTTAAGTACTAATTACTCTAATGGACTGGGAATTGGGAAGGTTGAAATAGAGGAAGTGAGCCCGCATTTGCGTGAAGGGAGAGCGGAAAACCATTTAGGAACCCCACCCCCCAGTTCACCCGACCGAGATTCGAACCTCGATCTCCCCGTCCTCAGCAGTCGAGCTCAAAACGACAAGTGCGTTAGCCAACTACGCTATTAATAATAGATATTACACGTTCTTTCCCGTCTAAAACTTCGTTGTAGAGTACTTTGTTTGCAATTTATTAACATGTCGATCACTTGGTCCACTCTTAACTGGATCCATCTCAAAGTTTGTCTACCAGTTGTTCGGTGTCGGCCAGTTGGATGATCATTCCTTTATACTCCTATGCACGAGTGT